>JAWZYV010013597.1:0-238983 GCA_038373885.1 Cheiracanthium punctorium | reverse complement strand
AATTTTAATCGCTATCATAAAATTCTTGTGCCTTTTCAATGAAACTTTGTCACTTATTGTACATGTCTATGAACAATATTTGAGGAATAAAAGCTTAAATCTGTGATTTTGTGCACATTCTGGACGCTCTCTCTCCCTCTATATATATGTATATTAAATATTGCGGCTCTCTCTTTTATATATATGTATATATTAAATAAGGATTGATTTATTTATTTAATGTTATATTTTAAACAGGAGTAATGTCACTGAATACATATTTCCCTTTAAATTACATCCATCTGGTGTTTAAGTGCTAACATCCATTGAGGAAACAAAAACATCCAGATAAAATACTTATTTTCAAATAGTTTGCTTTTGACTCCACTAGATGGCGACAGCACGAAATAATACGCTCTTCTGGAAACGAAACTTAAAATTAGGACTTCTTTATTCAAGGAAACGCCATGCAGAATTTACACACACAGATCAAATTATATCAGAGGACCTAATAGTTAGAGGATACCGACCGATTTTCTCCTTTATTTTGTGATTATATATATTATTGCTGCAGGCCAGGCGTAGCAGAGTGGCGCAGTGGAAGCGTGCTGGGCCCATAACCCAGAGGTCCGTGGATCGAAACCACGCTCTGCTAACCTTTTTACATTTCACATGTTTTCGACATGAAAATAATAATAATTCTCGTGTGTTTAAGAAATCTTGTAACCAATACAAAATATCTTCTCGAGGTTTTTCTTTTACGTTTCAGAAAATTATGGTAAGATTTTAGTGGTTTAGAATTTTGGGTGAATTTTTAGACACGCCTGATTTCATATCATTTATAAACTCAAAAATCGAGGTAAAATTTGTGAATTTATTGCATTTCATTGCTTGTAAAAAAATTGAAAAAGAATTCTTTTCTTGATCTCTCACATATTAAGAATACGCGTATATTAATACATGACGCGTATATAAATAAATATTTATGCATGTACTGAGATAATATTTTACACCGTGAACTGGTTCCAAATTTGTTTTTGTTTTTTTGTTTTTGTTTTTTTTTTTTTGGAAGAGGAAAGCTCAGGGGTGGGCCCATATTAATTTAATACACGCTTAAATCTATTGAGTAAAATAATAATCAAACGGAGTATATTTTTACTCAATTTTTGACTTCAAACAGCCATTCTCCCGATTGAGTAAAATTTGCTCCATTCATCGACAAAAATCAATGGGGCGAAAAATTCTCAATTTTTGAGCATTATACAACAGCTCCATTTAGGCTAAATAATAATCAAAAAACAGGAGTGTCTGTTCGTCTTTATATAGTTCGATTAATATAACTGTACTCAATTATGATTATTATTTAAGCTATAGAATGAGCGTTTTTACAAAATCAGTCCTTTTTTAATTAATATATCTGTACTCAATTAAGATTATCATTTTAAGCTATAAAAAGGGTGTTTTATGAAAATTTGCTGTTTTTTATTAATATATTGAAGTACTCGTTTTCTTCATTTTTTATTATCAGAGCTGAAATCTATGATTATAAGCCCGATAAAATGAATTTTAAATCAAGGCAAATACATTACATATATCTTTATAAAAAAGTTTTTTTTTAATAAATAGAATATAATTTCACTATAGTCTCTAGTAATAAAACGAATTCACAGTACAATCAGAATACATAAATGCAATCATGGTTAAACCAGCTGTGAGATTTAATTAAAGCAGCAACCAAATTTTTTACATGAAAAAGGTAAAATACTACTTACTCACTTTGAGTGGAGATATCATAACTTCATTTGTTTTACAACAGCTTTTTATAATCCAATCGTAAGAAACTATGTCATTAAAGTGTAATCTTTACCTAAAGCATCTCCTCCATATCTAGGCTGAATTTATTTCACAATTCTGAATATGAAAAACATGCATTTGGTATTCGGATATAAAACAAAATTATCACAAACGAATACACACACAACTAAGCATCCACAACAAAACGACTTGGTATAAGTGCATCCCGTATCCTCTTCAGAAATTCTTTTACTTCATATTTTGATAACAACATGCTTGCCCTTCGATGCCCGCGAGGTGACTATGAGATCCGCTACTTAGGTCGATTTATCGCCAAGTCAAAAAATAAATTCCCAAAACTGAACTCCGTTTGGCAATATCGTTTATATTCATCGGGATTTTGCCAAACAATATTATTTTTCAATGGGAATAACGGTATACCTTAGAAAAGTTTGCCAGTACCGGTATATGTCAAAAGTCGCCGCCAAAGTTGGCCACTTTTAGTGATTTAACGCCAAATTTGGCGGCAAAAATAACTTTGCAAAACTGAACCCAGCTTGGGGATATCTGACATAGTTGGTGAGAATTTGTCAAACCCTACTAAATTAGAATGGGAATAATTTTTCGTTACGCCAAAGTAATTTGAAGTCGGTTAACCACTCACTCCTTACATCGGTTTTCTTCTTCTCTTTTTTTTTAATTATTCTTTTTGGGTTTGTTTGTTTTTTGCATTATTAAATGTCAGGTGATTCAGATGCTACAGCGATTATCTCTAAACCACAAGTGGTCGAAACTTAATTTCAATTAGAAAAATTTGTTAAACTTTAAGATATGGCTCAGAATATCTTTAAGACATGGCAATTTTTTTACAAGGGGCTATACACATGTTAAAAAACAAAATTTATTTTTTTATACATTCTCTCATTTACTATCACTGATATTTGAGAAAATGTTGCTCTGTGTCTAAGAAAATATACAAGAAAATCCCATACCTCTGAGTGAAACAATTACCGATATGTTTAATGTTAAAAATGACGACTTGCACCGCTTTACCTGGAAAGTTGGAGTCTGTTTTCAGGCGGAAAATCTTTACTTTAGGGAGCCCACTATATGAGTTGATAACAGTAAAATAATGATACTTGTCTTGAAAAATGGCAAATTAAACGCATTCAAACTCGCGAAATTAACAGATTTAGTTGGTACTGCATTGCGAAATTATCGACAGTTTATTTTTTTAGAGGCTATTCACTAATTAAATTATACATTCGGAAACAGAATTTCAAAGTGTAATAGAGAATGAAAAAGACATTGACGTGTATTAACTTGTTCTAGAAATTACCAAGTATGAATTTTAGGAACATTCTAGATGAAATCGGATTTCCGGGATTCGAATGTAGCTATCAAATGATCACTAACATAAATTAACATCGGTTGAAGTTATTCTAGTAATTTTATTTTTCTAACTTTAGAGCTATCCCCCTTAGTATCTGGCAAGAAATGCTACCAATTTTGAACTTGATATATCTCAGTAGCTGCTCCACTTAGAGACAAGGTGTTTTTTTTTTTTTTTTTTTTTTTTTTATCTTCTTAGACACGGAGTGACATTTTTTTAAACGTTAGTGATAGTAAATGAGAGACCATGTAAAAATTAATGTTGTATTTAAATATCCATACAGCCCCTTGTTTAAAAATCTTAATATATAAAAATCCAGTGTCCGTGTGTATGTTCCGAAATAATTCAAAAACGGGTCATCTGATATTCATGAAAGTTGGCATATATATGTAATTTGGTCCAACTTAGATAATAGGATAGTTATTATTCAAATTAATGGTCTCAATAATTAATAATTAATAAAAAACTGATCATCAACGTTGATTGTTGTTATTAATCGTAGGTTCCATAAGTCTGGAACAGATGGCGCCTTAAGAGAATTTCTTTATGTACAACTGTAGTTTAATATGTATTTGTGTACTGCATAAATTCAAGAAAAAGTGTTTATCCAAACCGGCAGTCACGAACACGGCCAAAAATATTGGAACATTACTACGAAGAAAATTAATAACATCTGCGATATTGAAATACTCAACTCATTGCTTATCGTCTGCTTCTAAAAGGATAAAAGCGTTTTATTTTATTTTTTCCGAAATTGGCAATCGAAATAACTTTTTTATTGTTTTGAAAAAAAAGAACAGTTTAACAGTTCTTGCTTTAAACGACATCTTATTATTTGCGCATGTTTTATTTACAGAAAAATACTCATTTTACAGAGGAAGAAACCTAAAAGTACTTATTATATATTTTTCATATATCTTATCTTATCTTAATATATAAAAATCCAGTGTCCGTGTGTATGTTCCGAAATAACTCAAAAACGGGTCAACTGATATTCTGATTACGTTGATTGTTGTTATTAATCGTAGGTTCCATAAGTCTGGAACAGATGGCGCCTTAAGAGAATTTCTTTACAGAGAACTGTAAAACATTGTCCTTTGCATCTCGTAAATAAATAAATAAGCTTGCCGTTTCTGAAAGTTGCTCTAAATTAGTTAAAAGCATGTTTCGATCACTTATTGTTTAAGAGATAAAAGTTGTAATACCCAGTATATTTGAACAATAATTACGCTTCAAGTTTATTTGTCTGTCTAGTTGTAGGTAAGTATATCCAGGTTTTTGTAAATTATTGTAAAACCGCTGATACCACCTGGAAATTCTTGACACCCAAACAGCAATTCACACACAATCTGAAAAATTAAAATAATGCAGTAATTACAAATTTAATGACGTGCTATTAGTTACAGTTTCATAGATGCTCGGAAAATTGACTCTTCAGATAAATATTTTTAAATACATCAAAATCACGGAAACGTTAAGGAAACAACATTTGTAAAACAATAGCAAAACATGTAATAAAACATTACTTAAACATTAAATAAACCATTACTTACTGAACAGAAAATGTCTTTTAGATAAGAACAGAATTATTTCAAATTCAGTGCCATTTCCCAATTGAGTTCTGATTTTTTGAATTAAATTTTGTTTGCTTTATCGTTAGAGTTTTTAAACTCACCTCACGTTTTCATTATTTTGTAGTCTGTAAATTCAGCACGTAAACGCGTGTGTTCTCGTCTAGCGATAATTTAATTTATGATTTATTAAAGCTGTTGTGCAGAATCCTATTATAGGAAAACACTTGCGTAAGCGGTGTCAAAATCGATGATATTTCTACACCGCGAATGGCAACTGCCGGATTGATTTGCCACTTCTCTGGGACGGCCCAACGCGGTAAGCAAGGTAAGCATGGCATCGGGGCGCCATTTCGAACTCAAAAACTGATAAAGAGTTGATCTATATCATAAAAGAGGGCGACTTTTTTACGTCAACAGGAGGCGCCACGTACCCTAGGGCTACCCTGCTAGTGCTACAAGGCCGCGACTACTATTGATCAGAAGTAAGGTTGCTTAGCAGAGCCCGACTAAATCAGCATGGGCACGGAGCAGACATTTTTCATAGGGGCCCTTTTCATAAATATCCATTCAGTTTATAAAAATTAGAAAGACTGCTGACTTACTTAAATTTCTGGCTTACTCCAAGCTTTCTAGTCTAGTGGATGATTGGACATTTTCGCGATTGAAAAAAGCGGACCATTTGTAGAGGCCAACATGATTATACGTAGGTTGCTATTTATATTTCTGGCCTTGGCAACAGAAAGCGTGGCTAGGCGATCGCAGACGATTTAATCGAAAGTTTGATATGTGTAAACATAAATTCTTCAGAACGATTTGCCATACCAGCTTGATTCGTGTTGTTTAGAGGAAATTTAAAAATTCATCTCGTTAAAAAAAAAAGGGAGTTGACTCGTGAACATTTTCGTGCAATTATTTTTCATAACTTTCGACGTGGATTGTCAAGACAAGAGTGCTTCGATGAACTTAAATCTTTATACAGTGATGAAGCACCATCCTACAGCACTGTAAAAAGTTGGTATAACGAATATAATCGTGGTCAGTGTTCGATCCAGGATGAATTCCTTGCAGGTCGTCCAAAATCGGTTTTGTGCAGGGGCGGATCCAGAGAAACCATCTGGGGGGGGCTCCGTTTTTCATTAGGATAATACATTGATTTCCCAATACTTTTTCTCCCAATGTATAATTAGACATGGTATATCACAACTAAATAAGTATGTTGTCTGCTGCAAGAACCGTCCAAAGAAAACTTGGAAGGGGGGGGGGGGCAGAGCTATCGTGCGCCCTATACTTATCAAGTTAAGCCGATGCTCATAAACCACGTGTTTTATGCGTTTCAATGGACGACGGGCCTGATACGGGAAAAAAATGTTCCGTTGCTCTCTCCATTGTGTGGGGGGACAGGGTTGTCAGTTTAACAGATTAATCTTTCGTTGGTAGATCCCGACTGGTCATTAAAAGTCGTAAATTTCGCCAGAAAAATGTCGCCTTAACCACTGTAGTGACGACAAGACGTGGCTAATCAGCAACGACCTTTATTCATGTTGTTGTTCGCGGGCCCTACCCATTAACATTTTAGTGTGTACAGAGTATAATTGCTGAATGCATTATTGAACCCATTTGGCTGTGAACACTGTAAATTGCACAGCCACCGTGCAATATACAGTGTTCACAGCATGCATTTTCGCATTTTAGGATGGCATTCCGTTTTCCAGATTAAGTAATTCCCATCCTTTTCTATGAGGACTGTAGTAAACCAACCTCAATTGCTATTTACAACTATTATCACTATTACCTGCTATTTACAATTTGTGAGCTTTCTTTTTTAAAACCAGACCACCTATACAATGCCAGGTTCTCGCTTTGTCTGATATCTTAGAATATGTTTTACTTTTATAATGAGGATCTGTACCCATACGTCTGGGTGCTGTGGACAACTTATGAGAGCAAGTTGAAAGAATGCGGAGGGTTGGATTTTTCGTCTATGCGAATTGCCACTGCGTTAACGTGGCTGCAGTAAGTAAGAGGACATTCTCGTCGCGAATTTTACGACTTTTTAATGACAATTCGGGGTTTACCGATAATAAAAGATTTCTGCACTAAACCGCAAGCTCCGTCTCCTATAAAATGGAGAGAGTAACGGAAGATTTTTTCCCTGTATCAGTGTCCCGTCTTCCATTCAAATGCACTGGAACCCACTAAAGTGACTAAGAGATCGTCTGTCTATCTCCATAGTGATCACTTTTGTGCAATTTCGCTTTACAACCATCACACTTTACCACCTTTGTAACGTGACCATCTTTATAAAGTGACCAGTTTTGTTCTTCCCAAAGTTGTTAGTCCCTTTAGACATATTCCACTGTACAAATAAAACTGGGAACTGTGCTCCAGCCACTGTGGCGATAGCGATGTTTAGTCCAGAAGAGTTCAATACCCAGACAGCACATCAAACTTGCAGCAAGCTTGATTTATCAAGTCAATAAAGCTTATTCAAGTCCGAATAAGCGATTAAGCTTGAAAATTTCAAGCGTGTAAGCTTAATGCAAGCTTGAATCAAGTGTTCTAGTTTACACTTGACCAGCTTGCATTCAAGCTTGAATCAAGCTTCACATTTCAAGCTTAAAAAATTTCTTAAATACACGGGGCGCCGGTAGGCGAACTCGCCCCACATATTTTACTTTGCCACGCATTTTCCCCCTCTACGCTGAAATTTCAATTTAATTTAATCTGTTTCCATCAGTGTTCGTGGCTGGAATAGAACCCGGGACCTTTCGGTTGGAAGTCCAGCTCGCTATCCGTTCAGCTACTAAGCTTCACGCAGATAAGACTAAAGTTTGAAGTAACTTATCACGCCGTTTTCTCGCCAGATTGATAAGTGGGCGATGTGTTATTTGTTTCTTTTATTTTTCCATGGGATGCATCAAAATTAAAATAATGTTATGTGTGATTTAGAGACTCTACTAATAGGGAAATAAACATAATATAAACTTAAGAGCAGCACACGTTTTAAAATTTTCAGTACCGCAACACTCATGAGCAATACTGCTGGCCAAAATCGAGACAAACGATTGATTTTGAAATCAATTTCGTACTAAAATTGTATTTTACTTTGAAGAATTTCCATATTTGGAAATATAGAATGGGTTTACTTACTTAACATAAATTTTGTGTTAAGTAATCTGAAATAAAAGAATCAGATTGTCAAACGTTACTTCGAAATGCTATATCACAGTTGCTAACATGTATGGAATACAAACACTTTAGTCATTTTTGTAAATATTTCTTAAAATAACAAATAATTGAAAAATTTTGCTATTTTTTAACGCTAAAAATTCTCTTTACAAATGTGGTTGGTTATTTTCCTACATATTGGTATGCTATATAGATATAGAGCATTTCGAAGAATTAAAAATAAGTTTAAATTAATTTATACAGATGTAAATTTGAATTATTTTCATTGTTCATACTTTATAATTAAAAAAATTATTTAACTTCTGAATTTTTTTTTATCCTTTGTAATTTTATTTTTAAACTACAAAAGTGTAAGATGTAAGATTTTTGGGCCCTAAAATCTGTAGGCCCTGGGCAGTTGCCCCGTTTGCCCTGCCGGTAATATGGCACTGGTAATAAAATAAAACACATCTTTTACGAACTTTCAGCAAATTTGAGGACGCTAGACAATTAATGTCCATTCTCTTTCACAGATGGCGCCATCACTGCGCACTTTGAAAGCTAAAATCAAGCTAGTATCACTTGTCAAGCTTAAATCAAGCTGTATTTAAGCTTGACAATTCAACTTGACTCCTGCAAGCTTGCTGCCAGCTTAAAATGAGTTGAACTGTCAAGCTTGCATTAATACGTCAAATTCAAGGAAATGTCAAGCTTGATTTAAGCTTATGTGCTGTCTGGGTAAGTATTGGTGGAAATATTCTTTGTGTATATACATATATACAGTTGGCCGTCTGTTTAACGACTTTCAAGGAACCGTGAAAAATCGTCCTTAAATAGAGATCTTCCTTAAACAGAATTTGTAAAAGAATAACATTTCCCTTTATACTTTGGAAGGTGCCTTGGTTCAAAACCAGTTCGCGTTCGCCGACCTAACTGTTCGGAGTTTTCCGGGCTTTCCTCCGAAACTTACAGTAAATAAGGGTTGGGACCCCTTAGAAAGACCCCACGGAGTCCACCCCACCCATCGGCTTAGATTCCATGTGCAGATAATTGGCCGTAATCCTACATCACCAACACCAACCCTTTACACTTTACATTCTTAAGACTGAATATTTTTCTTGACATATTGGCGTGTTTAAAGATGTTACTTTTATTATCATTATATTATTTTATTATTCACAAAAATTATTTTAAGTTACCTTAAAAAAAGGTAGTAAAAACAAGCAATATAATAAAATTAGGTTTCAAGAAAATCAAAATGAGTCAGTTGTTTTATTTTTTGTCTTCCCGTTATTCTTTCTTCCAGATTTTCTCAAATGTGAAATGCGTCAGCTTCCATTTTTCTAGCTAACCAGCCGAAGCCTGAAAATTTTGCATTCCAAATTTTTCTGCCAGAATAACAGCACTGCAGTAATTGCTTGATTTTATTTTATTTTGGTAATACGAACAATTATCTACATGAGGGATCTAGGCCGAGTACGGGGTGCCCTACGTGGGGGTCTTAATCCGTACTTACGAGAAGTTTCGGAGAAAACTGCGAAAGACTCAGAAGGGCGAGATTGACGGACGCGACTTGAGTTTGAACCAGGCACTTTTCTTTTCCCAGTTGCGAGCGCTATGCGCTCAGCCACTCGTCGGGCCTCCAGAAATTGGAGTTATGTGTTATGTGGCAAGCCTATACTAGAGGCATCTGCATTCTGGGGCGGTTACCTTGGTCGGAGGATTTTTTCAGAGGTTCTAACGCGTATTCACGTTAAATCTGGAGAAAACCATCTGGAAAAACTCCAGATAGTTAAATCGACAGGCGCGCGGTAGGCCCAAACGCTGGACCTTCACACTTCAGCCGCCTATCATGTCGTGTGTCTTATCCACTCGGCCATGGGGGGCCCAGAAATTAGAATGTTGGATGCTCTTGCTTCATGCAACCATTTGGATGCAGAAGTGCCTTGGCAAACTTTTCCAATCGGCCACATTGACTTCTCGGCCGTTTGGATTTGGATCCCGAAAAAAAAAAAAATTGTGCTGCTTCAAGAATTTTCTCCTTGCTTCTAAAATACCTTTGAGAATACACTCAGGTAATTAAATTGCCTTGCGAATTGCACTTTTGACATTCCCCGACACTTTTTTCCCACTCTTAAAAAAATTTTCCCCTGTTCCTGTAGCGTAAGATGAAAAAAAAAAATCTTTGTTAACCAGAAACGACGTCGTCTTTGAATAGAAATTTTTTACGTTGGAGTTGCTGGGATTTTGAAATATCGTCTTTGGAAAGAGATCGCCGTTAAACAGAGAGTCAACTGTATATACAGTGCTACTTTTTAAAATTTCAGTTCCTGCGAAAATTTACAATTTTTTTTTTAAACTTCCCTAATCCATAGAGTATTTCTAGCTCTCCCGTGGATCCGCCACTGTGTGACAGAAAATATGGATTCTGTGCGAGAACTGATTTTGCAAGATCGTCATGTGACATGCCGCGAGATTGAGGTGTCTTTGTACATTAGTATGACAAGCATGAATAAAATATTGCATGAACATTTGACTGTAGAGAAGATTTGTTCGCATTGGATCCCGCGTAATCTGAAAAATGCTCAAAAGAAGGCTCGTATCGACTGGTGCAAGGAAATGCTGACAAAATACAATCAAGGTGCATCAAAGGCTGTGTATAACATCTACACAGGTGACGAATCATGGATCTATGCATATGAGCCGAAAACAAAATAGCAATCGACTGTATGAATCTTCCAAGCCGAGCAAAATCCAGCAAAAATTGTTCGATCAAGAACACATAGAAACGAATGGTTGACTGTTTCTTCGGAATTACCGGGTCACGAGGCGAAAGTGGCGTTAGAGCAACGTAGGACGGTCAATTCTGAATAGTACACGACTATTTGTTTGCCATAAGTCGTCGGCGAAATTCGAAAAAAGCAGAAGAAGAGACGCATAATTCTTCATCATGACAATGCGAGCTCTAACACATCGACTCAAACAAAGGATTTTCTGAAATGCCAAAACATCGAACTGATCGGTCATCCGCCGTGCAGCCCTGATTTGACACCAAATGACTTTTTTTTATTCCCGTACATCAAAAATAAATTACGATGATGACTTTCGACACCCGAAGAAGCGGTTGATGCATTCAAAACGCATGTTTTGCAGTTATCTCAATTGGAGTGGGAAAAGTGCTTCGAAAATTGGTTCAAACGCATGCAAATGTGCATTGATCTTCATGGAGAATATTTTGAGAAACAATAAAACCATTTTCGATCCGAAATATTTGTTGTTTCATTATTAGGCCAGAAATATAAATAGCAACCCTCGTATTGGACGAAACTACTGGCGTATCTAGGAGGGGAAGCCCCCCTAGCTATGGCTTTACATTTTAATTTTAGCTACGTCTAAGACTTTAATTCGTTGCTTGGAGCCTTCACATACATTGCGAACCTTTCTTTTTAACTCCTGTACAAAAAATAACTAAATAAATAAGTTAAGTCTTTTACAATTATTTTACATTAAAAAAAAAAGTAGTGTTCCTTTCTAAAGATTCCAATTTGATAGTCAAGCTCTTTTTTTAAAAGAAAAACTCTCGTCCAGGTATAAAAGTTTATTTTTTCGATAGATTTTAAAATACAAAATTGATAAATTTTATTTCGAATTTTTTCGCTACATTTTATGAGTTCATTCGAAAAATATATACTTGAGAAGTTTAGCTGCATGCGTGTAAGTGTCTGTACATTGAATAGTTTTGCAATGTTAATCAAATCTAAATCAATAGACAAAGCCCGAATTTTTGAATTGCCCGAATTATCGCAGGGCCGAGGGGAGAAGTTTGGGGCCCGGCGGACCCGATTATTTTTTTCAGATTTCCTTTCAGGTTAAAGTTTTTGCAAATCGAATATTGTGTAAGGAATAAGCGGGGGGAATGCCAAGTAATCAGTAACAGAAAGTTTCAGTAAAACTGCACACATTCTCTCTATAACGCGAGAGTAAAACGAACTGACTCTAAATTTTAAAAGTACATCCAGAGAGAAAGTTTTAGAGCGTGTTCACACAGAATGCAGAAAATCCGCCTGATACTTCAATATTGCTTTATTCTAAGGAAATGCATTAATGCATAAACTTTTAGGAATGACGCGACATACACACACACAAACACAATGCTTCTTTATTCGTAAACGGGTTTATTTTTCTGTGTGTCGGAACACAGAAATGCATTCCTGATACTTCGGGAGCCCCCGAATCCCAATCATTTACGGAAGATGAAATGAATATTTCTCCTTCCTTCCGATCAATAGACAAAGCCCGAATTTTTGAGAATTCTGATTATTTGGAAAATGACAACACGAAAGGATCTGTGATTAAATTCTGTTTTCACCGTGAGGTGATCGATCGCTGACTAAAGTATGTTTTGCTTTTCTGGAAGCAGAAAACTTTATATATATAATATTTATTTATATTTATATAAGTATTTTGGGTATTTTCTGAATAATTAACACTTAATTATGTTTATATGTTTATATGTGTGCATATATAACACTGAATTATGTTTATATATAAATAAACATAATTAAGTGTTAATTACTCAGAAAATATCCAAAATACTTATATAAATAAATATATATTATATATTATATATATAAATTTACACACACACACACACATATGTAATTAAATATTATATAAAAGTAATTAAAAATACAGTAATTACACACGCTACATAGCGCTTATGGAAGCTGCTTAATGGAAAACATGTGTATAATATTTTAGCATACACAACCTGGGGGGGGGGGCATTTTTCTAATGTATGCTAAAATATATATATATATATATACAGTTGAACCCCGATCTATCGTTCCCGCATTCATCGTTTTCCCGTATTGGTCGTTTCATTTCTGTGGTCCCTGCACAAACTGTATTCAAATAACGTTAACATAACCCGCATCTATCGTTCGTCCAAAATTCGCTTTCCCGTGTTCATCGTAGTAAAATATTTCTTCTGACCGAAATGAAATTGAAGATGAAGTGGATCAATATGGCTTACAAATCTAATTACTTCCTGGTATGATATCTTGGGTCGATGATGGTAGGTGAAGAGTTCTTACATCCAGCAGGAATGAGTATGGTGTGAAATGTAGTGATTATATTTCGATTCATTTAGAAGTAACAACGTGCGGTATCCTAAGAATGGAAGAAATGTGACACAAAAAATGACAATAATCGCGAAGAAGCTGAGAATAATATTCATGCCGATGAGATTGAGCCAACACTAGTGCCTAGTTTATCCTACGCAATAACGGTATTTGAAATTGTATGACTTTTATATACTAAGATGAATACACATAAAAAGACAACAAAATTGTCAATCTTTAAAATTTTGTTTAATTAAAAGGTTAATGAAAAACCCAATGTAAAATTACTGTTTTTTTTTTAAATAAGTATCAATAATTTCTACACAACTTCAATTTGTTTCATTTACAGTTTGGTAACAAATTTAGTATTTTTGGTATACTGTACACATTGCGTGTATTCATAAATACTATTTTCTGCGTATTTTGACTTTAACCCGCATTCGTCGTTTTCCCACATGCATCGTTTTTTACTACGCACCCCTTGAAAAACGATACATCGAGGTTCTACTGTATATATATATATATATTATCACTTTTTACAATTCTTAACATTGGCAACACATATCATTTGTTCAAATGAAATTTACATGTGCTCAAGGTCTGGTATGTAAAATTATATTCCTATTTCTAATTTTTGTTATCTTTTTGATTTCTTCTTTCCTTTATATAGTAGGGTAGGGCCCAGATGTGTGGAGTTAATATCTCTTCTGATATGCCACACAACCGAAACCCTACTATTTGGTTTGCTGTAAATTATAATCCACTGTTTGTGGCCCCTGAAGATGGTGACAGTGGTTATAATTTCCGTTCCATTATACTATCACAATAATTCTTGCACTTTACTTGGCTTCAAATTCTGGTTTCTAATTCTTGCTAATAGATGTTATATTTTTTTTGCGAGATATGTCTTATTTGTAGTATGTTTTGTGTTTTACTTGTTAGGTATATATATATATATATATATATATATATATATAGAGAGAGAGAGAGAGAGAGAGAGAGATGTATAAATTTTATTTATATAACATTATGTAAGATTAAAATATACATACCCATGTTTTAATTTAGAGTCTAGATCTAAAAGAAATAGTCCCGTTTTCTTCCTCTCTGCTTCTATCCTCCTTTTTCATAAAATATAACCTAATGTAGAGGAATTTTACTGTGTATCTCCTCAGTAAAAGAGCTCTCAGTGCTGCTCTCATCATTTAAACAAAAAATTAATTTAACTAAAGCTTCAAAAATATGAGTATTAAATTATGCGAAAGTAAAAATGCATTTTTAAAATAGTAGATAAATAGCACAACAAATCTTGTAATTTTCTGAATATTAGTTTTATTTATTTACCCATACTATCGTATAGGGCGCATTTTACTGATTGGAGGATTTTTTAGACGGAGTCGTAATAAAATTTGAGTTATCTATTTTTATTTAGACTAAATCTCCTGAAAATTTTAATCGATTCCATGAAAGTCTGTATATTTTGCATGCCCTTTTTGTACAGTGCCACCAACTGTACGCATGGAAAAGAGGTTTCTCCTCTCATAGATTATTAAATGCCCCACCAATGGCCAAGTGCATAGAGCTCTGTTCGGACTAGAGAGACTAGATTCTGTGTAAATAAAAATAATATGGGAGGTGGGAGGTGC
Organism: Cheiracanthium punctorium; assembly: GCA_038373885.1. Taxonomy (NCBI): domain Eukaryota; kingdom Metazoa; phylum Arthropoda; class Arachnida; order Araneae; family Cheiracanthiidae; genus Cheiracanthium; species Cheiracanthium punctorium. The sequence continues at coordinate 224,306 of JAWZYV010013597.1, read as the reverse complement.
CTGGTTCAAAACCAGATCGCGTTCGCCGACCTAAACGTTCGGTGTTTTCCGTGGTTTCCTGCGAGACTTGGCGTAAATACGGGTTCGGACTCCATAGAAAGGCCACCACCGATGGGCTTAGATCCCGCAAGACAATACAACACATGCAATTAATCATGCAAACCCAGTCGATCAATAATTTTCTGTCGCAAATCTATTATATGCAATGCATTTAGAGTGAGTAACTGAACTTTGAAATGAAGAAGGAAGAAGAGAAAGGAAAAATAATTTCTCTCAAAAGCTTGTCTAGAGCAGCAAAAGAGAGCAAAAGATGTGTGATTCATCCCCCACCAATTTTAATTACAGGTGCTAAGGTGTAATGAAAAAGATATTTCTTCCGCCGATATATATTCCCTCCATTAGAAGGCAAAACCGCAAGTCGACGCACTGCTAAATTCTTTTAAATTTCTGATAAATCTGTCGCCTCACTGCTTTGAATTATAATGTCGATTAAGGCGCGAATTCGCAAGGCTGTGCGGTAACGGAGGGGAGTCCGAGTGTGGTGGGAGGTGGGGAAATCTTCTCTCAGGGGTTTGTTGAAAGGGGTGGGGGGAGATTTTTAAATCGTCGCGTTGCCTGGGACGTGTGCTTTTCCTCTGCAAGGCTTTATTTTGTGACGGAATTATTAAAAGGCCGTTAATAGGAAGAAAAACGACGTAGTGATTTGTTTTACGAATGAAATGACAAGAGTTTTTTTTTTTTTTCTCTTTCACTCCTTTTCTTTTTATGAATTTTTTCGGCCTTGTGCTATTGCTTAAGTTTCGAAATGCTTTATGAAAAAATTAGGGTTATTATTGATTATGCTACATTGATCATTGATTATGCTGGCATGGAACAAACAATGACTGTGTATATTGAAGATGTCCATAGACATTAATGTATTGAAATTCTTTTGGGTGGTCCTGTAAAAAAACTTTTCTAGTACATCGGAAAGAAAAATCGAGATGCACAACTAGATGTTACAGCAATCTTATACATGAAATTTCAACACTGTACGATTAATATTTTTTGAGATTTAAAAGTTAAATACATACACAGGTACACCAAAAGTCTCCAAGCTTGGCGACTTTTGGCATATTTCTTGAGGGAGGCACGTGACCGTGCTCGAACTTACCTAACTATATGGTAGGACGGTATTGTACTATAAATGGATAATGTCCCTAAAACTGCCATTGACCGTAATGTGTTGGAAATCTTTTCAGTGTTCCTGTAGCAGCACTATAAATGATAAAGACACTTTTTTCGATAGAGAAATTCATTTTGTAACCCTTAACAACATATATCAGAGTCGTTTGAAATAGCCTAATACCTCTAAAATACACTTTAATGAATTTCTGCCTATGGAGCGTAATGCATTTAGAAACTTTTAACGGTCCTGTAGATAAACTATCCAGTCGAATGGAACTCAAAGTGGCGGTGCACAACTAGATGTTACAACAATCCTAAATATAAAGTTTCAACATTCTCTCTACGTCCAATAGTTTTTGAGATATGGGAGTTACATACATACGTACGTACAGATGGCATGGAAAAGCTAGTCAAAATTGACTCGTGGTCAGTCAAAATGGGTTGCACACGCATTTATATGAACGTGCATGGTAGCGTACGATGAGATGTATCGAAAAGAAATTCTTAAAAGTAAATTTAGAGGTAGTCAAAATCGATATTTTCGTCGAAATCTGGCCCACGAAATTTTTCGGGATTGCATTACTTCCTTATACTCGGTACAAGGAAGTAAAAAAGAAAGAAAGAAAGAAATCCATTTCCCGTTTAAGACGTTTTTTCCTTCCATTCCATTGGAAAATCGCTCAAACGGGCTTTAATGTCATTCCCCCATTAGTTTTATTCATTAGTTTTTATTTTTTACCCTCTTTTTAAGTACATATTTAACAATCAATGCAGCACCACATAGTCATTAATTCTCCAACAAAAATGACATGGTAAAAAATACATGTATATTGCACTATTAGAATGACCTTTTAATTTAAGCACTAATTTTTGAAAAATAGAGAGAAGGAAATCATTTTAAGTTTGTAGAAATCTTCCGAGGCACGCAGAAAAGAAAACGAAAAGCTATAGCGCCCTTTAATTAGAAAGTGTTAAAATGTAATGAAAAGAGCGCCTTTCACTGATTCCTCCATTAGCGATGAAGCCACAAGTCAACGACTAAATTCTTTTTAAATTGCTGGTAAATCTGTCACCCCCACCACTTTGAATTTTAATGCTGATTAAGGCTCGGGATCGCAAAAGTGTTTGATAATGAGGGGGGGGAGGGGCTTCGAATACACCGCAGTGGAAGAGTGTGTGTGTGTGGGGGGGGGGATCTTGTGGGGTGGAAAGGGTTTCGAAAGAGGAAGGTTTTTGAACCGCTGGGTCGATTGAGATGTGTTTGTGTATCCCTCCTTCTTGGCTTGTTTTGTGTCGGAAATATTAAAATGCTCTTATAAGGAAGGAAAACAACATGGTAGTGGGGAGTAGAGATGAGACGGGCTCAGCCCGAGCCCGAAAGCAAGAGCCCGAGCCCGGGCCCGAACCGGGCTCGGGCTCTGTAATTCACAATTGCATTCGGGCTCGGGCTCGTGAAAAATTTCTCTTTTATTGAACATACTCCTTGAAACAGATTTTAAAAAGTGATTCATGAGGAAAATAAAAGTACTTTAAAAAAAAAAAAAATAGCGGCACGGCCGCCTAGAAGGTGCGTGAAGCTCTTTGAGTATTTCAGAACGGCGGCTTATATTGCTTAGTTAGTCATGAGAGTGGACAATATTTCATAAACATAGATATAAAGATTTAGAAAGTGCATTAAAAATTGGCAACTATATTTGTCTTTAATTTGCACAAACGACAGAATTTATTGTATTCTATCAAAGAATTACTTCTTTGAATTTCATTGAATTTTATTTATCTTACCTGAAATTTCGGGCTCGGGCGGGCTCGGGCGGGCTCGGGCTTCAAAAAATGAGCCCGAACTCATCTCTAGTGGGGAGAGGAAGGGTTGGATGAGAAAGTGATTTTCTATTTTTCTCCCTCATCTAGTTTCTTTAAAAAAAAAAAAAAGTAACAGCATTCTAAACAGCATATCACAGGTCTGATACGGTGCAGAACTGCTTCGGCTTCACTATTTGTAATTTTGCACATTCAGCTTCTCGTTCTGTCCACTACTACTGGTCAGTAGTACGTGTTAAAAGGCTTAAAAAAACAAAAAACATTAGAGTGGCCGGCTATTTCGTTCACGCATAACCCTTCTGCACCCCCCCCCCTGATACCTGCATATAAACACGAGAAGGTTTATTTTAACTTATTTAAAAAAAAAAAAAAAAACTCAATTTCTGATGAGAGAGTTAACTTTTTTCATCTCTCATTGAACGAAAAATTAACTTTAGCATTCATAAAGTAGAAAGTGAATGAAAGTGTAGAAAGTGGGTGAATTTTGTTAAAACCTGTACAAAAAAAAGAAAAGACAGTTTTTTTTATTCAGATATAGTTAAAATTTTTAGAAAAACAATTTTTGAAACCCCTTTGAAAACGGAAATTGTAACATTTTTCCTGAGAATGACCCATTTTGATTACGTTTGGAAATTTGGGAAAGGAAAAGAAAAAAGCGCTCAAAATTAAGGTGGATAACTTTTACACTTATAAGAAGTAGCATATATTTGACATGAAGGACTTTCATCAACATGATAAGTTGAGATTAAGCTGAGGATAAGAATCAGCATGACATCACCAGCACTTAAAAGAGTATGTGCTATAAAATAATTCAACCACCCGCTCCACCTAAAAAAATGTTTGTACGTGAATTCATTCTTTTTTTAATTCTGAAAGTTGATCAAAATTCTCCACATTTTCCCTTTATTTATTAATTTATTTATATATTTTTTTTAAGAAGGCTGTCTCCCGAAATATTATTTATATTATATATACTTCACAACTTTCGTGTCTCACAACAACCGCGCTATGGTGAAGTTATATTGTTTGTATATAAACTTTTAATAGGTGATTTATTATGGAGAACAAACGGCAGTAAAATGTTACTTTGTTCAATATGTGCTATAAAAAATAATTGAGGAAATAAAATACGGGAGCAAAGGTTGATGCACCGAAGGGATTTATAGCTGCAATCAAACCTGATTTATGACCTGCTTAACGGCTTCTCCGTAAACAGATATCGGCTCCATATTCAAACCTCATGAAATGATACTATTACATATCATTCTGCGACCTTTATAAGTTTTTTTTTTTTTTTTTCAAAATTGTAGTAAGACTACTGAATGAATTGAAACGCTTGATGGCTTTTTATTTAACCCTTTAACGCGCAGTGTTTCCGCTCTGGGAACACCAAACTCTGACATTTTGACTGTTGCCAGCCAGGAAGAATAGATTTTATTTCTATAAAAATAGTTTCGGGTGACATAGCTCCACGAGAATTCTTTACCTTTTAGCACGTCATTTCCCGTAAAAAAAATTGTCACTTATTTTTAATAGCACTGACATCTGCTGAAAAATGGAAGAATGCGAGAACAGCTGGATAGATTGCCCAATGCTGAAAAAAGGGCAGCCGTTGCCATCGCTCGACTTAACTACTAGCAAGATGGCGGACAATCGAAACGTTCGTCGCGTGCCACAGATCTAGAGACTCTTTTTTGACGGTTCTTTGTGCGGCACAGCCGCAGCTGTCGTCAAAAAAGGGTCTCCAGATCTGTAGCACGCGATGAACATTTCGATCATCCTCCATCTCTGCTGGTAGTTAGGTCGAGCGGTGGCAACGGCTTCCCTTTTTTCAGCATTGGAAAGGGTTGCGTCTCAAAGGGTTCAAGTAACTCTTCTCTTAGTAAAATGAAAATTTCGATGTCAACGAATTATTTTGTAGACGATTTTAAATATTTATTAATCCAAGTTTATCATATACAGTGTGTCCCATAATTATTGGTATAAATTATAAGAGGAGGTAGGACGGAACAAGAAACCCATAGCAATGTGGGCTCGGAAACGTCGTCCTCATGCAGCTGTTAATAATCCCTTTGGTGCAAGTGCTGAAACAATAGGGAACTTTCCGACTCTTGTTCGTCAAAAACTAATCCATGCTTCACAGAAAACACGTGACTAAAATTGGTCATTTAAAAATTCTGTTTCATTGCATTGATTAAATTTTTGGAGACAGTCTCATTGTTTATGAAACTTGGTTAAAAAATTAGACGAACATCTTCAACCCTTTTCTCGTAGTGAGTATTAGTGGGTAAATGAAAACATCGTTTTTGACCCCACGTAATAAAGGATCAGAATCCCATGATTCCCAGTAGTGGGGCGTCACGAGATTACCTCCGCTCTCACAACACCCGGCGACTGAAGGCCGGTCAAACGGGATACCTTTTGCCGAGCTGGGCTGGCCTCATTCCACCACCCTGAGTCCTTGGATTCAAATCCAGCACTCGCCACACGCTCCCTCTACACAAGTACAGTAAAATTTGCCTAATGTGGCCACCCCCCGGATCAACAAAAGCGGCCATCTTATGAAGGTGGTCACTTTACAAGCGTTGCAATGTGTTGTGATTAGAAAATAAAAATGTACAAAAATGGTCACTATAGACAAGTGGTCTCTTTAGCAAGGAGGTCACTTTAGCAGGTTCCACTGTATATTGAAATAGAGTCAATAAAAGATGGTCACTAGAAAAAAAAAAAATGTTTGTTGTTCTGCACTTTTTCAGGTGGCTGGTGTCACAGCTATAGGCTGGACCTCCTGCAAGCGAAAATCCTGTGTGCGCCACTGTCTGTGGTAGAAAACTTTAAAAAAGATATAATGAAGGGAGAGTGAATTTAAATCTTCCTTAAAAATTGTTGTCACAAATAACAGTGTTTTTAATATTTATGTCAAAAAGCAAGAGCACACGTCAGTCCAGCCTGAAACGGTCTTAAAAAAACCCTTCCTTTGAAAACCTTATCATCCCTACGGGATCCTCCACACATGGCTGTGGCCTGGAGGCTCTCATTATCAAGCACTTTCGCAACGCAGGCCTTAATCGACATTATAATTCAAAGCACTGAGGCGACAGATTTGCCGGCAATTTAAAAGAATTTAGGCGTTGACTTGTGGCTTTGCTGCTAATGGAAGACCCAGCGAAAGAAGCTCTTTTCATTACATTTTAACCCCTCTAATTAAAGGGTGGGGGGAGAGGGAACTACCTTTCCGTTGCCTCTTGCTGCTTTGAAGAGATTTGAGGAATTTTTTTTTTCCCTTTTACTGCAGCTTAATTTAAAAGTACCAACTAATTTTAAATGAATGTATCCTTTAATATATATTTTGTGTTGGAGAATTTCCGCCTCTTTGGGTATTACATTGTTAAATATGCACTCTATAATATAAAAGAAATGGAAAAAGGTCAATGAATTAATTTATTTTAAACGGCAGTGCTTTCTAATTTTATATATCAGAGTTCTTTACCAGTGCATTTAAACCTCGTGGGGCGATGCTTGTTTTCGAATTTAACCCATTTATGCCTAGTGTCCCTTTTTTGGGACGGCATTTTCGCTATTAGTCGAAAACGTTATTTATTTTTCCTAGCCTTTATTCATGAGTATCAACACTACCAACACTACAAAAGCCTCAACACTACAAAATATTTTAACATGACCAAGTAGGATGTTGATATTTTGATTTCTTTGCATAAAGATTTTAAAAGAAATTATCCCTTGTTCAAGAAGTTGACATCAGAAATTTATCTATTATTTCTGTTATCAGTAAAAATCGAAGAAAGTCGCAAAAATATCCAGGCACAAATGGGTTAAAGAATTTTATGTAACAAATCTATAAATAATTTTATCTTGAGTTTTTTAAATATTATCACACTGTTTAGTAATTGAAGAAAGGCGGACATTTTCTTCATGGTATGGGGATAACACAGAAACATTTTACAGAGGTTATGGATTAAATAACATACTAACAAATTAAAATTACGGCACAGATAACTTGAACGATTCCACTTCCACAGACAATGATTCGCAGCAACAATTACAATTTAAATGTTCTACAATGTACTTTTAAAGCGATGCACTTACGGTAATCACATTCGTATACTGTCATATATATATATAATAAAAATATGCTTCACTATTCAATGCTGTTCATTGTATTTTTAATGGTATAACAGAAATAACTGTAACTGTCTCTTTTTACAACAAAAAAAAAAAATGCTTTTATTTTTTATTCAAACAATGTTGCTTATCTTATCATAGAATGTAGTTACATAATAATGTTCAAGTTATGAATAATTTCTTTTTCATTATCAGTTTCTTCAAAGGCATGATTTTGCCATTACTTTTATTTATCTTGTCTCTTCCTGTTCTATACAGTTACCACTGCCTACTACATTTTCGAGTTTTAAAGTTGTATTTTTGTTTCATTATTTCTTATAAGTTCTTTATCTTTAAAATTATTTCTCGCCTTATTTTACTTTGAAAACTAACTTGTGTGTTTTTATATACAAAAATAATTAGCGCATCCTAATTAAAAACTATCTTGATGCAAATCAGTAACTTCAGAAAAAACACTCAAAATACTGGTGTTAAAAGATAAATTAATAAAAACTTTGTGTAAAAAACACACATAAAATAATACTTACAACAAGATACGACCGTTTCAAATGAAAATTTCGACTGATGAAGACTGAAGATTACATTTTCAGTCGAAACGATCATATCTTGTTATAAGCATCATTTTAAATGTGTTTTTTACACAAAGTTTTTATTTATTAAATCAGTAATCTACTTCAATTGGATATAATGTTTTATGAATATGGTAACTAAACCTCATGTACGGTTGGATACCTCCAACATATTTTGTTAGGTGGAACGGTTGTACGACATAACTTAAATAAAATGAGACAAACAATTAAGTGAGATGTATGTGTAAAGGTGTGTTCAGACTGCAGTTTTGACAGGATGATCTGGTCGCTAACAGCTATCGAGAGTGATGATTTCAAGATATGATGATGCTAGAATTTTAGATCCCAGATCGCCTGTAAAAACCACAATCTGAGCGAACCTATCTAGTACATGTAAACACATTGGTGTGGATTATTTATATTTTGTAATATAATTTCGCTTGTATAATTATACAATAGTTAGCTGAATGTCTTAAATATTTAATTCCTCAAATTTGAATTGCGCTGAAATGTTCCCATATCAATGTCTACTCCAGACCCATTGTTGAAGTTCGATAACTGTGATTGGATGAATAGTGGGACAGCATGTAAATTAAGGTATTCACATTCTGAAGTTAGTGCGGCAGTGGTTCTGTCGATTAAACTCGGTTCCCATTAGAAAACCGAACGAGAAGCAGCACCGGCTTCGGCCAGTGCTTGCAAAATACTGGGGACTACAACAGACTCTCTGGGACTGAATCTGCTGTAGACCACTTACGCTAAAAGGATGTGATAGACGTAAAACCTGCCGTGACTCCAATGTCTTAAATGATAAAACGATATCTATAAGGGTTCCAATCCAGGTTCCAGGTCTCTCATCTGGAAATGGTTCAAAATTGGAAGATCACACACAGGGAGCCAAAGCTGGCCTGCCTGCTAGGCGTCCCCATAATGAAATGACCAACATCACTGTCCTTCTAGAGATCAAGCCTGTAGTCGATAGCTGAATTGGTTAATAAAGAAAACATTCTGGTATTAAAAGGGGAAAAAATTTAATTTTCTTTGATTTTATGCAAGAATGGAGAGTTTGAAACCTTAACTTCGATTGAAGGTGACTTCTCAGTTTTAAGTGTTGCTATGAAACTATCAATGCAGAGAATGATCAATTTTTTTCTTGCAAATAATGAGTAATTTGTTCAGATTAACTAAAATATGCGTTATCTTAAATGCATGGAAAAGTAAAAACAAAAAAAAAATTATTACAGCAATAAGTTTACGACTTTTATTGCGACTCACTTTAGTTAATGTATATGTATCTATCTATATACAGGATGTCCCAAAAGGTTGGTAGCACCCTTTAATTTTTTGTTTATTATAGATAAGTGGGCAATTTAAATTCAAGAAATGTTCAAAATAAAGTAAGAAAAAAAGAGTACGTTAAGAAAAATTCTTCCCGTTAATTTTTTAAAATTTACACTTTTAAAATTTGTATACAATCCCCCGTACAAAAGAAATCCTAATTAGTAAAGTGTGCTCCATACAATAATGTATTCAAAATTTCAAACTTTCATCATAAAACGTTTAAGAGATATTTTTAAACAAAGATGATCAGGGGCTATACATGAATTTGTATGGAAACATTTAATACTAGACTGCAAAAATTATTTTATTTCGTAATTTCTGCATGACCCCCTGAAACGCAGTCATCTTACGTGGTATTTCCTATTCGGCATCAGTTGAAAAGTGGTTTAAGTCAGCATATATTCTGATATTTTCATGAAATAATTCACAAATTTTCTATATCACCTCATTAATGTATGGGACACATTTTGCTAAGTGGTAATTATTTGTACGGGGGTCCTATACATATTCAAAAAGTGTAACTTTTTTAAAATTTACGAGAGGTAAGTTTTCTTAACGTAGTCGTTTTTCCTACGTTATTTTGAATTTTTGAATTTTTTTTTTTTTTTTTTTTTTTTTACCTTACATTGCCCACCTGTTCCGGCAGATTCACTGATCATTTTTAGACTGTTTTGTTCTACTTATAATGCACGCTTCAAAGAAGAAAGTTTTGTTAAGTGGGAATGGCAACTCTTTTTTTTTCCAAGAATCCAACGAGATACTTTTGGTGCTGGTTTGTTTTGAAAAGTCGCTTAATCGTCTGTTTTATTCGCTTAATCTTTATTCAATTCGGTGGTGCTAAAAGGCCCTCAGCTTTGTCGTAAATATTCTAAATCTATTCATTTCTAAATAAATGTAAACTTTTAATATTCTTCTGGAGTAGTTTTTTATGGTGTGGCCAGTTCTCATTTTTCTTCTTTACAGTCTGGAAGTGTTTGGGATTGGGGTGAGTATCGCTCTAATTCCTTATTTAATTTAAGTCGAGATATTATTTACCGTTTTTCCTTAGAAAGCAATTATTTTCAGTCGCCCGCAATTACGCTGGCAATATTTGTTAACACCACTTATCTCTAACAGATAAAAAATTAAACCGTGTTACCACCTTTTTGGGACACTCTGTATTTAAACATAGTAGTAGCAAAGGGATGTACATGTCGTATTAATCCGAAATTTAAGAAAGACTATATAATAGCAATTAGTGGAATAGAGAGGAAATATTCATATTCTTACAATTTTAAAAGAAAACTCTGATTATCCAATCAATTTCCTTCTGATTTTCTTTCATTTTTCTTTCGAAATCATAAAATTCATGCATAAATAAAAGGTGATAAATCACATTCAATAGCTTGTATATCTATAAAAAAAAGAAGAACAACAACAACATTAATATCCAATTATCTCTTAGGAATATACTCAAAAATTTAATCTTTTCTTCCTGCAAACAGGTGAAAACAAAATCATAAATCCTCATTGGAACTCTACTTTTGAAAGATAGAGACTTTCACAATTTTACACGTTCCCCTGCACGCCGAGATTTTTGCTTAACTTCCAAGAGAAGAGCATCTTTAATAACTGTTAATGCTCCACGAGAAAGAGAAAAGGATTAACAATACCCCTGCGCATTGTTTTCAGAAGCTTTTCTGCGGATTTCCTACGTGATTGAAAACGTACCAAGTATTCGACTTCGCCGTAAAAACAGAGAAGGAACATAAAAGCTGTACAGGAGCAAAGGAAAAAAAAAAAAAATCTGATAAAGAGAACAAAGGAGAAATAATAGAGGAAAGGAGGGGGATTCATAGGAATCATCTATTGAATCAAGGCGACTTCTTTTGCAAGTTATTGTTTATATTTTATGCTGTCTTTTGTTCGGAGGCAAAATAAATACTTTGTTTCACTCTTTATATTTACGAAGATGCAAGGATGAAAAATCACAAGACAAAAGGTAACAATGCTTATGCTTTACAATGAATTTTGTTTCATCGTAGCATACTAATTGCCATATTTGTCAATATCCGAGAACATAAAATAGCATAATTTCATGAATTAAGGAGCAGATTAAATTTGAGTGCGTATTACTGCCAATGACAAATGGGTTTTGCGCAATCAAGTCAAGCCAGTCAAGTCAGTTTCTTTCATTTGCAGACAGCTTCACTGTCAGTAGTTCCAGAGCTATAACTGTAGATATCAGATTAATCTATATAAATAAAATTAGACCTTTGTCTGTACAATACCTGGAATTCGAAAATTTTGCTATTTTTATCCGTTTCAAGCATTTGGGAAACCAGTACGATCCTCAGAAAAATGTTTTGTCTGTCTGTCATTCTGTCCGTGACTTTGTTGTTATTGTTGTTCGCGCATCACGTAAAAACGACATAAGCGAATGAAAGGAAACTTGATGACATGATAAGGGGTCACTCAACTTAAAATATAGTCGTCGAATTTTTTAAAAATCTTGATTAGATTTTGAAATTTTGCGAAAATCGTTTCAAACTGCTTATGTTCGCGCATCACGTAAAAATTACTGAAGCAAATGATATGTAAGTGATTGACATAAGTGGTCACTCAAATAAAACTATAGGTGTCGAATTGTTTAAAAATGTTGATTAGATTTTGAGATTTTGCAAAAGGTGTTCAAAATATGAAAATATTCATCGATTACTTATAAACCACTGAAGCTAGTGTAGTGATATTAAGTATAGCATCGTCACTGGTGGCCACTTGAACTCTTTGCGTCAAAGTATTTTAATTTTTTTTATAGATTTTCAGATTTTATGAAAATTCAGTACATGTTCGCGCAATTCCTGAAAAATGGGAATGGGATAGAATAAAATTTGGAATTATGTTAGATGCAAGTTAATTTGAACTACAGATGCCAAAACAGTTTTAAATATTTCATAGATTTTGGGATTTTGTGAAAGTCGTATGAATGTTTGTTCTCGCACAATTTTAAAAGGTTGGGAACCGCTGCTGTAAATAATATGAAATGGAGGAGTTTTACTTCAAGGGACAGTAACATGTCCCACTTTTGTAAATGATAATGGAGTTTCATCTAATAACTAAATCATTATAAATTTTTCTCTGTTACTTTTTTCTATATCCTGTCTCTTTTTTTCCCTCATGAGGGATGAAAAGGGTTTGGAAACAGCAACGTTCATTGTTTCAAATTTTTCTGTGGATTTCTTATGTGATTTAAATTATACTTTCAAGTCCTTCGCTTGAAAGATTGTAGGAACATAATAAAGGTAAGAAGAAAATCTAAATTATCAGCTAAAGAAAGCAATGGCAAAAACAGATGGCTTTTGCAGAGGATTTATGATCCATTGAATCAAGCGACTTCTCGTTTACAGCAATCATGGAAACATGGAAGCTGTTTTGGTCGCATTATATACATTTTGTCACGTTTATTGCATCCCACATGTGATGTAAATGCATCCTTCTGTGACATTATTGTTTGACAAACGTATGACGCTGCATAGTGACTTTGTAGTGTATTTGTTACTATCCATGATGTGACGTCATTTTCCAATTTCAAGATGAACACTCAGTGACATTAAAACATTACAGAACTTTTTTTAATAGCGCACATAAATATAAAATGAATCAGTACGGACGGTTTTGGGTGGTACAAGGGGAAAACCTTTCTTCAGCTGGAAAAATTCCTCCTTCCACACAAGAACGAAATGCGAGAACTCTCAATTTTTTAATTGTGTGGAAGTAAAAAAAAAAAAAAAAAAAAATCCAGCGGAACAAGGGCAAGTCTTTTGTACCACTCAAAACTGTGCCTCTTGGTTAATTTTATGTTTATGTGTGTTAAAGTTCTTTACCATTTAACACAAGCAAAATCCGCCGTGGCCCCAATGCTTTCCGTGTTCAAACAGTACCTCTGGGGATGCCAATCCAAATGCTGGGTCTTTCAACTGGAATTGATTTAAAATTAGGAGACCACTCACTGGGGTCATTATCTGGCTGCCTACTAGGCGCCTCCATAATGAAACGGCCAACAACTTCGGTCAACGTATTGGCCAAGCCTGCAGTAAGCCGCTGACCTGGCTATTAGGATGAAAAGGTTTCACATATCTTGTTTATGAATTCAAATAAATTAGATATATTGTACATTTGGCTAAAAGAATATGAAATTTAAGAGTGTTACGCAATGAAAATACTTTCACAATATAAAATGCCTTTCACAACTTAAAATGAAGAAAATCTGGTTTTATAATGACAAACAAGAAATTTTGCTTCACAAAGAACAGTTTAAAACTAAATTTCAATGCAATTATACCACATACATTAAAACACTCTGGGAAGTTAAAATTTAAAGTAATGCATTCTGAATAATAACTGTAAAATGAAATTTCCTTTTAAGAATGTAATCCAAGATTTATTCTTTTCCTTCTTTTAAAGAGAGAAGCTTTCAAAGCAGTTCCATTTTTAAGAGATCATTCTTTTCAGATATGCGTGTTTACTTTACGTCGAGCTTTATATATGCTTAATTTTCAGGAGACGGCATTTGTAATAACTATTTCTGTCCGGCCAAAAAAAAAGGCAGGGGGAGATTAATAATACCCCTGTGCGTTGTTTGAGAAACTTTTCTGAGGATCTTCCTACGTGATTGAAAATGGGCGAGGATTTAGCTGCTTCGAGCTAAAAGAGAAAAAGGACAAAATGGTGAATGTAAAAGCAATATCTTACCACTATGGAGAGCCTGTGATAAAAACAAGGGCGAGTTGCTAAAGAAGCATATTTATTGAATCACAGCGACTTATTTGTTTGCAAACTACTTTTTTTTAGTACTTCTTTTCCTTTTTTTTTTCCTGTTAAAAAATAAATGCTTTGTTATCCTCTTTTTGTTCAGTGAAAATGCAAAATCAAATAATCATGTAAATTACGAGGTACGAGGCGTATTCGGTAAGTAAGATCCGTTTCGAAAAAAAAAAAATGTAAAAAAATTCTTTTTGAGCCAATTTTATTTTTACATGAAAGAGCATACCTTGAACTATTTTTCTACACAGTTTCCGCCAATGTCCAAACACTTGTCCTAGCGGGTTGCCAGCTTTTCTAAACCTTCTTCATAGAAACTTCTCGCCAATGACGATAACCACGACTCCACAGCATTCTTCATTTCATCATCGGATTCAGAGAGCTTGCCGCCTAGCTCGCGCTTCGTGTCCAGGAGCTAGTGGTAGTCGGACAGCATCAAGTCTAGGCTGCACGGCAGGTGATCGAACTGTTCCCAACGAAACTGTCGAATCATCTTTTGAGTGTCACCAGCAGTATGAGGCCCAGCATTGTCATGGGGGCCGAGCATTGACATGGATATATTCCAATTTGTCACCAAAAATAATTCTTATTTCTCATCTCTAAAACGCTGAGCCGTAGAAGGTTGATAGTTATGGAACTTTTGTTACAATAAATTGCGCATCTCGATTTTGAAAGCAATCAACTGGGTAATTCATTTACAGGTCCACCCAAAAGACTTTCAGTACATTAAGGTCTATGAATACCTTCAATTCATTTAAAGTCTGTAGTCAATCATTATTTCGGCTATGACCAAAATCTCGCAAACTATCTCAAGTTTGGCCACATTTAGAGAAATATCGCCAAATTGGGTGCTCAAAATATATATTTAGAATTGAAACCAGCTTGACGATATCGCAGGTATTTGGCTAGAAATTGCTAAAACTTAGTATCATTGCACTATTGTATATTTTTCAAATGAAATAAGTTTAGATGAAGTGCAGCGAAAATATTTATGATTTAACAGACGTACAAGGAAGCCATGCACTGCCCACATCAGATTTTTTCAACAAAATCAGCATGCCGAAATTTTTCGCCATCTCCATACTTCATTTTACTTCGTTCAAAGGTGAATTTAAGCAGCATTTATGGCTCTTTTTTGCAAGGGAAACAGAATAACTCTCCTAAATTATGTGTTAAAATTAGTTTTAAAAAGATATTTTAGTGTTTTATTCCTGTAACACTATCTTTGCATTGACGCCACAGATTCCCCTTCTGTGTCAATCGGTAATTACAGAAATAATCGATGAATGGCCTGCCCGTCTCAGAATTCTGCTTACGCTATTTTTTAAGGCTGTAGTTCCTTAACTACAAGTTGTTCGAAGAGATTAAACTGTGTTTAACGATCTTGATCTTAAATTAAATTAAAACAAAGCAATTGCGCCGGGACTCGGAAAAATTCAGAATTATTCTTCAGAAGCTTCACTGCTCACTGAAATAAATGAAAAACTGCGCCTTTTCTGAAACTTTCGGAATAAATTCTTAAGCATGAAACTACACAGCAAAAGTATTCGAAGAGGGCAAAATTTTCGATTTTTTCATTTTTTTCCTGACTGAAGTTTTGTAGCTGAAGAAGGTTTATCGTTTATTTCGGAGTAAAAAGACAGCTTTCAAAGAGACATCTTTTAAAAAATTTTCAGTTCCCTGACGTAATCAGTTTATAACTTGAGTACCAAAATCACATTTTTTCAAACTACAGTGGCCCCACCATGGCCACGGGGATAGAACACTAACCCTGGCATATGGCTGAATGTGTAGGTTCGTCGTTCGAACCTACCTCTCTATCTACCGGTCTGGAGTTCTGTTCGGTTTTCTCCAGATGTAACGTGAATACGCGTTACAACCTCTTAAAAAGTCCTCCGTCCAAGGCAACACCCTTCCGTGGGCAGATGCCCCTTACGTAGGCTTGCCATAACACAAAACAAATCAAACTACAGTGATTTGCTTGGTTTTTTTGTGACAACAGCTTAAAAGTCTGTTCGTTTTACTGAGAAACCGTTGTTCATTTAAGGGATTAAACGCAAAATTTATGCCACTATTTAATGTTGAACAGAGAACACTTCCACTAATACATAGAAAATATCTCAAAAACCTTAGTTACTACAAAAAAAATAATAAACAACACAACAGAAGGCACTCACAATAATAGTTACTTGGTTTATTTTTATTGCCACTAATCCAGTGTATCTGTGCGCGTTAAATACTGAAAAGAGCAATAACAGAAGATCGGTTTTTAGTGGCGCCACCACTAACAATAAAGGGAATGTTTATTTGCGAGGATCTATAGATATATTGGTAACATATCCCTTTTTATACCTCCAGAAAATAGTATTTATGGTTGCATCTGCAAATTCTCCTTTCGAAAAAGAAGGAAAGGATTAACAGCACCCCAGCGCATTCTTTCAACAGCTTTCGTTGGATTTAGTGTGTAACTGAGAAGCCTTAAGCCCTTTGTCTTCCGAGTAGAGAAAACAGTAACAGCTCCAGTACTCTGAAAAAAGAAAACTTGAGCTGTAAGGGACACTCATTCTTGTGTGAACCAGTAGTTAATTCAACTTTGAATTTATTTATTTTTTTTCCATTGTCACCTGCAGTGGGAAAAACGTTTATTGTATCCGCACCAAGAAGCCTTATTTATTTATTTTTTTAAGCAACATCGTACATTTTGAAACTTAAATGCGTTGTTTGTTTAATCAAAAACTGAACTTTTTGCTCGGGAGCAAGCAGGGACGTGTATACGACAGGGAAGGTATAAGGGGAGCGGGCTGGCACGTCATCGACCTTGAATAACTAGTGAAAGGTCGATGTGGCACGTAGACTAGGGGGGGGGGGTGAGCTAGTTTATTCACACGCTCTAATTATAACCAAATATTCACCTTTAGAAGTCATCGCTCAAAAGAGCATATGTAAAAAAATAATTAAATTTCATTTAAATTTTGAGAACTTCATATTAAAATTTTTAAAAATTGTACTAATTTTATAATGCAGCGCGTGACAAACACAATTTACTATAAAAAATGTTTACAAAAAAAATGTGCTATTGAAAGTTTTTACCCGATATTTACAGTAAAATTTACGGTTCATCAAATTTTATAGCAAAAACTGGCCGCCCCCACCTCTTTAGCTGTGCCCTCCCATGAGAAAACTATAGCTGCGCCTGTGGGGAGGGGCAATTTAGTACACTGTGGTGTGCTCATCGACGAAAGCGAAATTTTTCAAAGCGGTGAATATACATAAACTAACTCAGTGGCGGATCTAGGATTGGGTAAAGGGGGGGGCTAACTTACTGAGTATTCAATAATTTGAGTACAGTTATCCACAGGCCCTAAGAGAGGGGGCCGGACGGGGCGTCGTCCCTGGGCCCGTGTTCAGCTAAAGTGCGTCCGTGAATTTTTCAGAATGTGTTACGAATTTCATTTATAGATCTGTAATTAAAATAATTTTTTTAACTAGACTAAATTTTGAATACACAATTCTAGAATGATTTAGATTTCAGAAATGTTAATTCTAAACAGCAGTTTTACAAAAAACAAAAAAAAAATCCTTCCATTCCTCCTGTTTTTTCGAAACTTTTGTGCTTTACGAAAGGGGCTGGAAAGATTTTCGCCCGGCCTTATAAAATTTCTCAACGAGGCCCTGGTTATCCAAGCTTGACGACATTTCGCACGATTTTTTACATGTCGCCTGTAATTTTATTTTTCTGCCTACATATAGTATTACGTTATCGAATGTCGAGAAAGGTTTGCGAATTTCCGATAAAATAAAATACTTGATCCTGCTAGGACTTACACTTCTTCGAAAAAACAATGTCTGAAACAATTCATTTAAATCATACCCCTTTCTTCCATAGTGATATTATTGTATTCCTTCTAATTATGCACCCCTTTACAAACTGCCTGATAGTGATACATGTATATTTTGTGAGAGCTGTTCCTCTTGAAATTGCTTGTTCTGGAGCTGTGCATTTATGATTTCTTCCTGATGATTTGCGGTTTCATTCTCACTAACCAAATTATCATTTTTCGGAATTTTCATAATAAATCATCTATAATACCATTCAATGATCGCTTTCTTGAGGCCATAATATTTGCACTTAAATTAAATTTGGACGGGGTTGAATAGAGAACAAATGAATCACACTAGCGCTTCGCCCGAAAAAAACGACCAAGCCGCGAAAGCAATTTCAATGGGTTAAGATTCTGAACCCTGCTTAGAAAGGACTACAGTACTTCAAGAAATTCTTCCACCGTTCCTAAACATTCACATCGGGTGTACTTTTGTATAAACAGGAAATGTCTGAAAACCAGTTAAGGAAAATTAGCCATAGTAAAGGCCACTGTTCACATAGAGCGGTTCCCGCCGTTGCAATGTATTTGAATGGGGATATTCGGACGCGCTTTACGCCGAGCGACAGTGGACTGTCCTCCACCGAACAACAGATGGGGGAGGTGTGAAACCGCAATATTATTCACGGCCCCCAATTACCTTTTGTCAGTTTAATACCAGAGTATCTCCCCCTTTCTCTGCGGTGGGAAAATTTATTTCTTGCAAGTGAGAATTGGCCGTTAAATTGGCCCCCTATTGGTAGCGGTTAGCGGGAACCGCTCGATGGGGACAGTGGCCTCAATAGTATTCTTTCTTGATACCCCTGAAAATCCAAACGGCGCGGCGGAACAAACGAACCTTTTACAATGGTACAGGACATAGCCACTTGGGGTTCCTAGGCAGTTGATGTCTATGGGCGCGTTCGATAATTCACCGGTTGTGCACCGGTTACCCGGTGCATAACCAGAGCGTTCGAAAAGGCGGGGCGTTGTGCGAAGCTCTAAAAAGTTTCGCGGTCATGCAGCGGTTGTCTGCTCAGCATGACCAGAGCGCAACCAGAATGACCCTGCTAGCGAGGTGGGTTATTCCGATTATTAGAGAAGTGTTGCCAATATTTATTTATGTTTTCTTGGCTTGACATCGAATATGGTGAGGATGACTGAAACCGGTTGATGACTGTGACGCCACATAAGCGAAGAATGACCACGACCGGTAGCGGGCGCTTGGTTACACTCCCCGATTCCCACACTATGTACATTTATCATAAGGTATCCCACATCAGTACAGAATCCGAGATGCGCGCCGCACACGGCGCACGCAAAGACTGTTTATGTTTAACAGTGAATTATACATTAACTTCCAAAAGTTAAGCACAGAGCGGTAAAATGTAAAAAAGTGGACAAGTACTGTTTCGATTGGCGCGAAGTGCTGCAAGTAAGTGGTTCTATACTTATTCATGGAACAAAACAAATAATTACATACGGAGATAAAAGATATATTGAATTTTCATAAATTATAAGATTTCGTAACATTTAAATCATTAACAAAACGATGTTAAAATGCAAAAGAAACAACAAAACCGATATTAATAGGGTATTTGATAATCCCCACACCTTCATAAAGCGTACAGCGCCTGATAATGCTTGTTACGAGGTGATCAACCACCGCAGACTCCAGTTTTTGTCATTCCTCCTGTAGGGCAGTTTCTAAATCTTTGAGAGTGACTGAAAGTGTAAAACGTCTACCTATATACAACACGTCCTAAGGCATCCCAAAGATTTTCAGTTAAATTAATGTTCGGCAAGTAAGACAGCCACTGAGTACGCGCAATCCCCCCACTCTCCAGAAAGTCGTCAACGATGGCAGCTCTAAGGGGACGGGCATTATCGGCTATTAAAACAAAAGAAGGACCAACTGCTGTAGCGCACAGTTTCACAATGGGGTCTAGGACGTCCCTCGATAAGGTACAGCCGTTACAGAATTTCGCATGTAGATGTGCAGGTGGGTTCGATATCCCAATGAAATCTTTGCCCAGACCAAGATGCTTCCATCGCGGAATGTATGATGGTCGATGATGTTCCCGGGCGATTGCATATGCCTTGTTCCTTCCAGACTCTTACACGCTTATCATCGGGATTTAGGGCGAATCTGGACTCATCTGTGAAGATAATGTTGCCCCAATCAGACACAGTCCAATTCACATGTTGGCGGAACAGTTTTAATCGCGCACCTCTAAACTGGACGGAAAAAAGAAACCAAACTGGTGGTACCCGGGTGTACATATCATTCATGTGCAGCCTTCAACGAACAGTAGTGGCAGATATCGCCTTACGAATGGCCTCTTCAACAATAGATGCTTCACATGTGGAGGTCGATCTTCGATTCCGCTTGGCCACAACAGCAGTATTTGATCTGCCGGGGGAGTCGTAACCCTTCGACCACCGGCTACAGGTTTTCGGACACCTGTTAGGCTGGTTTGGAATTGTTTCCATAATCGTGAAATGACGGAATGATGAACGCCGAAGAAAAGAGCAACATGTGTGATAGACTGTCCTGCTTCAAGGCGTCCGACCTTTGAATCCTTTCAGTATCTTCCATTCCTGTTATTGAAGGCATATAAACACGTCTAACTTGAAAATAAATCGTACGAATGATGTTAACACCTTTCATCAGCACTTACATGCAACTCTTCACAATACCGGTTTCTTATACGACTGCCTGTTCATTTTTTTTCTGGGCGAAACCGTGATTAGCTGTTATTTGACATATTTGCATATTCCCCTTCTACCTTCACAGCAAATTACAGCTTTTTAAATCCAGATTGACTTACGTAAACTAACATTTTCCTCTCCGTGCTTAACTTTTGGAAGTGAGTGTATATTGTTAGCCCCCTTTTTATGACATTACAGCGGGTGAATGGACATCATCGCTGAAACATTGTTCTTTGCACTTGCCATAGCCCATTTTGAGCTATGAGCTATACTTTGCTATTCACGTATGTATGGTAAAGGCGAGAACAACTTGGTTACTGATCATATTTAAAAGAAACCGACATGTTTCAAGGGAGAGACTAAATTTTGGGCGATTCCCTGGGACTCCGGTTTTGAAAAAAACCTGCCGCCTGGGAACGAAAGGCTTAAAAACCATTGCAATGGTTTAGACTTGACCTCAATCATGATTGAGGTCAAGTCTAAAAATCAAAGTAGTAAATCAAAAAAGTAAATTAAAATTTCAAAATAACCGATTTTTGACACGCAGTTTTTAACTAAGCATCAAAACCCTATTCTATCTAGTGTAAGTTCAGTTTCAATGGGGGGGGGCTATAGCCCCTATAGCCCCCCCCGTAGATCCGCCTCTGATCTAACTAAACGCTGTTCATCAAGGTTAAGCGCCATCTTGCATCAGCAAATAAGCGCTTAAATGGTTTTCGAATTTGACAATCAGGTAACCGACAAGGATTCGTTTAGGTGAAAATTAGTTAATTTTTCGCGAAATTCATCGGTAACACTGGACGGTTATGGTTCTTGGTGCAGTTGATGGTGAATAAATTCGTTTTTCCTTTTCGCACGCACCCTCCGTCCTTTTCTTTTCTTATTTTTACTTCGGCAAATTCGCTAACTCTTCAATATTTTTAAAGGGTTGTTAATTAGTGTGTTAAAATACAGTAGCAACTGTAAATTTTATGGAGGAAAATGTTAGTTTTCTTGTATTCTGCAACTTACTTGTACTTACAAACAACTTAGAAGTCATGGATCTTGATAAACTCTCTTGCCCAAAATGGTGGCCATTCACATATAGTTTGAAGTAATCTTGGAACTCATCATGTCCCAGCATAAGAATAAACAAGGAAACATACTAATAAGAGATGTCCCAATGCAAACAGTTTTCTCGAGTTTTAATTCTCAACTCCGTGGTTCACTTGTACATGGAGTTTTTATTGCATTGATGATGAATCGAACTCAACTCTTTTTTGCCGTTAGGCAATTCTTATTCTGTCAAATTTCTTGTTTGAGTTCATTTTAAAAACATTATTCATAGTAAAATTTTCAGTGTTCTATTGCAAATTTTGTCTCTTGAGTTATGTTCTTCTGTAGGTAACGAGATATGGCTAAAAAATTTCGTTGTTTGCATGGGCGCCAGCAGAAAAATTTCCAGGGGGGCGGGGCAAAGATTAATTATTTCATTATATGGTTACCGTGTCGGAAAAAAACAAAAAAGCAGAAGAAAAAACTGCATGCAAAAATCCAGGAGGAGACAGGGGTCCCCTTTGAAGTATTCTTCCAACGACAATGGTTGTTTGTATTTTTCAATATCCTTATTAACATTCATGTGTGTATATCTTGTTATTTAGCATTCGTTGACTTCTTTCAATAAATTATCGAAATAATTACGCCCACAGATCAAAGACCACAACCCTAATAATGTTGAAAAGCACGAAATACACTGTAAGCTCCATTATTTACAAAGCATCGATAAGAAGGCGTATCCCCTTTGATTTTCCAAAATTTTGGAGGTGTTGCCGGTGAATTCAGATAACGCCTACTGGTGTTGCTGCTTTGCATGACGAGACGTCAAGTTAATTTAGTTGGACACTGACAACAATTTAATAAAAGAAAAATTCGTCTATTTTAAATTTTTATGCTAATACGCATACTTCTTCCACAAGACGTCAGAACTCACAAGCTCCGCCCTCTGCTGATCAAATCACTACACATATATGGAAAATAATGCAAAGTTATGTTTTACTCGTGTTTTGACTGTAAGTTTGAGTGAATCTTAATTATGAATGAATCTAGATTTGGTGTGTTCATTTATTTATTTATTTTCTGTCTGAGGAATTTGCAATGACGACTTTTAAAATTTCCAAAGTTAAATTGCTTTAGAATCCTATGCACATCTGCTAAGCAGAAGAGTTTTATGAAAATACAAAAATTAATATGAATAAATTTTGCGTTAAATAAACTTTTAAAAGTGCGTTTCTTTATCGTTTTATTCAGAACCTCACTTGATGCTACACAAGCCTAAATGCAATAGGTTTTTAATCTAAATTACATCTAAAATCTGTAAGGCTGACATGTCAAATCTGAAGCAACCTCCTCAGTCAACTTATCTTGAACCCATAATATTATCACTCTAATAAAATTCCATACTGGAAACACTTTTGCACTAACTGAAGATTCTTTTTTATTATCTATTTAGAAATTTGCGAATGACTTTCATGATACTACATTTCTTCTTCATATTATTATTTTATTTTTGACCACGGCAGTAGAATGCAAATTTTCTAATTCATTTTATAAAATTATTTATCAATTCAGTAAAATGCTCTTTCCATTAATTTTGGCATGCAGACAGATCAAGGCCGTAGCCAAGGGGGGGGGGATCAAACCCACCTCGAAACTTTCAGGAACATGTATTACTATTTGTAAAAGTGTATTAAAAATCTGCCACATTGAAACATAGAACTTGGGGGGGGAAAAAAAACGAATTTTTTTCCTGGCTACGGTATTGAGACAGATGTCTTAAATTTCCTGTAGAACTAAAAGCAGACTGCTTGGACTTATTCATTAGCCTTTGGTACCTAGAAAAATGATAATTTGTAAGTGTGGATACAGTATTTGCATCAAAAGCGATTTTGCACGTCTTAAATTTAAATTATTTTCCCATTCAAATTCTTACATTCGAAAGTCTAATTTTATTGCTATCGAACCATTTAAAATGACAATTTAAACTAGTCTTTTCTTTCCTAGTCCCAATTTTCGCAGAGATGAATTGCAATAACGAACACGACAATATTAAGTAGGGCCCGAAAGTAATGAGTTTTTGTTAAAATCTAATGCATAGCAACACCACAAGCAAGCAGTTCGAGCCACTAGTGAGGAAAAGGTTTAGAAATCGCTTAGGTGCTAACAGTTGGTTCACACATTGACAATGTTGTACACTGTCAAGTTTTACTTGATAGTTCACGTACGGCATAAGAATAACGCTTTAAACTTTTTGATTTTATTAATAATTAAAATTTTCTTTCACTTACTTCTGGTGTTTGAATTTTTGTTTAATTTTTGTGAGTAAACTTTTTTCTGGGCCCTGAAAAACAAGATTTTATTCTGAATTAACGAATAGAATGACTTTGTTGCTCGCTTATCAACTAAGAAGAAACACTGGGATAATTTTATTAAATATATCGCTTTACATTATAAATAGTGTTATTAAATATGGACATGAATAATTTCGTAAAAGTTTTACAGTGTCTTAATTTTGCTCTAATAATAGAAGAGTTTACAGAGGTAAAACGGAAATTATTCGATTTCTTAAAAAATATGTTAGGGTTGCAAAATAATTGGCGTAATCAGTCAGCCACTGATAGAAATCTCGTCTTTTACAACAGAACGTTTAAAAGAAGTAAAAGTGCCCTCATACATTTTATAAAATCTCAATCTATATACAAATGAGATTTTTAAAAATGTATATTAAGTTTAAAATATACAATTGAGATTTTTGAGAATGCATTTAAGAGTGCAATTAAAATAAAAATCATTTTGCCTTTTAAAATACTTTTGTTAGGGAGACGGGGAGCTTAACTGTCTGCAAAGTTAATTTGTGAACAATAATAGCAGCATTAGTTCTAACCTGTCCTAATCGGATGACTTTCAAAAAAATGATTATATGTAGTTCCATTCCTGCCTCCTTTTAATGTAGCTCGGCCACTTGAAGTAAAACACATAAATAAATTTTTGGAATCTAATGTTTGAATTGCGCCTATTCACATTGCCTAATTTTTAAGTAAAAACTGTAGTGAGAAAAAAATTATTCTAATGTGGGCGTTCTATTTCTATCGTGAGGGCGGTACTTTCCCACCCAACGCTCTATCATTAATTCCCGAATAACGCACTTTTGCATCGAACGAGTTAAATTTTACCTAATTAATTCGTAATTAATTTAAGCGGTTTAAATTAAACTAATAAACCGTTCGTATTTAATATGGAATGTTTATTTATTGATAGTAAGAAACAAATTACTTCAATGTACGCTAGGTATTTCAATCATGAGGGCGGGACTCTCCGCCTAGCACTTTCTCATTAATTCGGGAATAACGTACTCTTACGAAAACAGCAAGGAATGAGTTATATTTTAATTAGTTAATTTAAGCGGGTTAAACTAACCTAACGAAGCACTCTCACTTCATTTAATGTTCTTTTTTTTCTGACAGTGAAAAACAAATTATTTCAATTTGGGCTACATATTTCTATCATGAGGGCCCGCCCAGCGCTCTATTTTTAATTCCCGAATAATATACTTTTACGCGACCGGCAAAAAAATTTGGTAAATTTTACCTAATTAATTTAAGCAGCTACAAACAGCTTTCTCTTTTTAATTTACGTTGTTTATTTGCTGGTAGTGACGTAAAAATTATTTTAATGTGGGTTTTCTATTTTTATGATGAGGGCGTTATTTTCCTGCCCAAAACGCTCTTATTAATTCCCGAATAACGCACTTTTACGCAACCCGCAAGGAATGAATTAAATTTCACCTAATTAATTCCTGATTAATTTAAGCAGATTAAATTAAATTAATAAACTTTCACACTTTTTTTAATATTAAATTTTTATTTGTTGATTGTGAGTAATACATTATTTCTATGTGGGCTAGGTATTTCTATCATGAGGGCACAATTGTCCGCCTAGCAGTTTTTCAATAGCTCCGGAATAATGTATTTTTATGAAACCAGCAAGAAATCCTTTAACGCGCAGTGTTCCCGCTCTGGGAACACCAAACTCTGACGTTTTGACTGTTGCCAGTCACGAATAGCCCAATGCTGAAAAAAGGGCAGCCGTTGCCATCGCTCGACTTTACTACCAGCAAGATGGCGGACGATCTGCTGTGCCGCACAGCCAGCTGCGTCAAAAAAGGGTCTCTATATCTGTGGCACGCTATGAACGTTTCGATCGTCCGCCATCTTGCTGGTAGCTAAGTCGAGCGATGGCAACGGCTGCCCTTTTTTCAGTATTGAGAAAGGGTTGCGCCTCAAAGGGTTAAATTTTAATGAATTTAAGCTGATTAAATTAACCTGAGTAAGCACTCTCTATTTAATTTAGAATGTTTATTTGCTTATAAAGGCGCCCTCCTTTATAATTCTTTCAAGCTTTTAGTTCGATATGGCTCCCCTTCAAAGACGGTGCCCCGATGCGATGCTTACCTTGCTTACCGTGGCGAGCCGCCCTGGCACACTGTCTATTACTATCATGAGGGCGGGAATGTCCCGTCCAGAACTCTTTCATTAGTTCGCGATTGAGGTACTTTCAAGTGATCCGCAAAAAAATGGGCTAAAATTTACCTATTGAAAATTTATGAAAAAATTTCTTAATAAGAAGTATAGTGAACTGCAGGGGTGAGGTTTATCGGAGTTCCTAGGATGGAAGCTTTACCTCCACTGTGCAGTTGACATTGGCGTAACTGGGTAGGCTTTTTGGATATTTCTAGAGTGGGCTAAAGCCCACCCTAGAGTCTCCATCTTCTATTCTTGTAATGGAATATCTAATTTTTCTAGAGTGAGCTAAATTCTTCCTACCCGGTTACGCCAATGGCAGTTGAACGTTTGAATGTAAGAAAGACCCCAAGCCTGAGGAACTCCATCAGATACACTGGAGGTTATGCGCTTTATGACCAAGGAGCTCCTATAATATATACTTACTTTTCGTCAGTCAGTAAATGGTGTCAATGCAGATCAATAGTGGGTAAGTGGTAAAGATCCTTAGATTAGAGTAAGGCAGGGTCAAAGATGGAAAGACCCTTTAACCTTTTTTTCTTCTTCTTTAGTGAATTACTTTAATTTCGAAGTTACAAATGAAAGTTTTCAGATTTAGAAAGACGCAGTTCTCTATTTTGGAAGATTTTCTTCGTCATCAGCTTCTTGTTAAACTGCGTAATGGAAAATCTTCATTACACGGAGACGATTTTAAAGAAAAACGACAGTACGATCCAATTTTCAGGAATGTTTCCAACAAACAAATTTTTTTCGCTGTATAAAATACCAGCTATATCGATAAAGCACCCAAAAATTTTGACATGACGAGCGCTAATTTAACTGATCAATCTGCTATACATTTTTTTGAGCCAGGAAATTGTAGTAACATTTTAATTAGATCTATAGTCAATATTTTGTGTCTACAGTTCTTAATTACTTAATCAGTACATTAGCAATGCAACTAGAATATAAATTAAAATGATGTTTAAAAAAACAGAAATTGTTTTTGTAGCTTTCAGCTACCCAACGTTTTAAATTTACTAAAACAATTCTCTAAATTATTTAATGACAAGTTTAGTACCTCCGGTTTTCTAGCGTTTGGATAACTTTCATTAAGTAATTTTCCACTTATCCGTTCCTATATTACCACTAAAGGACAACCCTTTTAAGAACACTCGGCCAAGAATAAATAACTTGCGATAAAAATTTCGGCTTGGATACACATTGAGTTAGACGTGCAAATGCTGTTTAAATATTTTGGCAATTTATATATGTCTATACCTATTTGTTCTTATATCATTTGTGCAAAGTCTTACCATAGAACAGAAAAAAACACTCAAAACACTGGTGTTAAAAGATGAAATAAATAAAAACTTTGTTAAAAACACACATAAAAACCTACTTATATGTTGGGACGATAGTTTCGACCGAGCAAATCTTCAGTCTTCCTCTCACAGAACTGTGGAACTGAAGAATAAACATCCATCTGTGTTTTTAACAAAGGCTTACAATTTTGCCTTATGCGGGTACCCATGTTACTAGCCTATCTGCATTGCGTCCTTTGTGCAGTAAACTCGCAAGAACTCATAATTCGAATATTCGTTTATCTCAAAGTTTTCGTAAAATATCAAAACATCCGTGTAGACACCCCTGGAGCCAAGCTAACAAAGACAGCCATAAGCTTTAGTCACTTTAGGGAAACCGGTTACTCGCATGAGCGTAGCCAGGGTGGGGCAGCTGCCCCCCTCTAAAATGAGCTCGTCATAGGGTCTGATTATGACAAACCGGGGGGAAGAGCCTTTGGACTCCATGGTCTCATTGTCCTGCTCCCCCTCAACCCAATGGAAATCCTGGTGTAGCCAGGTACTCGTGTATAAGCCAAGCTTATACCTTTACTTCGAAAATATTAGCTAGAAATTGAGAACCCGAGGATAGGGCAAGCGTAAGAATGCAGAAGTGCCGATAAGTTCACTTAATAACGGCGCGTGATTGTAAGGTTTTTTTTTTTTTTTTTCATACAGTTTATTTATTGATGTTGACGTCTAGAAATTTCGAACAAAAAAGCAGTATTTAGGAAAATGTTCGGTTTTTCCGGGCACTTTCAGAACATACAATGGCAGTCGTGGAGACAACTCTGAAGAAAAAGTTTCAAAATGGCAAACAGGTTACTAAACAGAACTTCGTGCAGCATTTGATGTTATTTGGAATTTCTTTACTTAGGATTTTAGTTAAGTTTTTACTCATTCGTGTATAAACCTAAAACCTGACTTTCTAGGACAGTTTACCCAAAATTTGTTTTAAAAATATCGATTTCCTTTTTTAAGTCTGTTAAATTATAAATATTGCGTCACCTCATTTTCATATGCCATTAATATCACGAGATATTGTAAATTTTGTTAATATACTCACTGCAATTTTTGAATTTTGTGGATTTGTTTAGTATACAAATCCACAAGCTGACAAACAGAATTTCATTTTTATTTATAAGGATTTCCTCATTATATAGAATATTTAGAAATATAGAAACCATTCAAACATATGATAATAATTTCTTTGTTATATAATGAGTGCCTGAAAATGCCCGTCTGGTTTCACTGTGTTACACTAACTGTTGAAAATAGATTATATCACCTGATTAATAGATGAATCCCGCAAAATGAAGAAGTGCATACATATGAAATGAAATTAATTATAACTTAACACTGGGTTATTCATTAAACATTCAAAACATTACACTCAATTTCTGGTATGTACTATAGGAGCCAATAGTAGTAGGAAAAAGAATTCATTACACTGTCAAAAGTTTGCCAGGCACATCTAGGAGAAGGGCTTGGGAGCTTTAGCCACTTGATGTGGTCTAAAGCGCCAAGCCTGGCGCATGCGCCATAATTTGTCCACTCCTGATGCATGGTGGCACACCCTTCCTCGAAAATCCATTATTACGATCTCATTAATCACATGACGAAATTGCTATAAATAAATTTTGTAAAAAAGAAAGTAACAACAACAACAACAATAATAATAAGCCAACATGTATACCAGAACAGTATTCCCACCCATTTTACCTAATTCCCACCGTTTATTATTTCACACGTGTTTTATTTTAGAACAACTAAGCACTTCAGAAATAATTGCAGGAAAGGGAATTTTGCGATATTTCTCAAATTAGTCACAAAATTTTTAATTAAAACTTAAAAACTTCCGATAACTTTTCTCATGGAAAATCGAAGTTTTGCGCTGAGGGGGGGGATGACTGAAATGGGGGCGGAAATTAAAAGCTAAATTATTTTTCGAGTCAAATCAATTTTACTTTCAGGAAAGGAAAATAACATAAATAATTTTAGAATATTCTCTCTCGGACAGTTCCCGATTAAAAATGATAAACGATTAAAAGGAAAGAAAATATTCACTGGAGATTTGTAATACGTTTTTGTCACAGAAAGCTAATGGCGAATGACTTTCTTTTTCCCTTTTTTTCCCCTAAACTGTAGATGGAATTTATGAATGGGAAGAAAAATTGGAATTTTTTTTACTCTTTAGAATCTTCCGTGCATTTACTTCACTTTTGATTAGCTTAATCCGAAAAAAAAAGCTTAATTTTTTGGCAGTTGATAAAGGACAATGCTTCTAGGAAAGAATTTTAATCGTTCTGCGCGATGTTCGATTCATTTGTGTAACTCGTTCACTTACTTTAAGTCTCCGTTAAAATTGCATTTTGATGTCTCGCGTAATGCTTGACTGACGGAATCGTGATTAAGGGAAAAGTCAGCCGGCACTTAACCAATGATTAAAAGACAAAACTTGCATGTGTATAAAAAAAAAAAGATTTTCCAATGCAATTACATTTGCAGAAGAGCTAGTACTGCGTTACGTCAGCCAGTTAGCTCCCCACACACAAGGCCTGTGCATGGAAACAATGACGAGCACAGAAAGGGAATCTCTATCGTCGCGTCTCAGTGACTGAAGAATCAAACATGGTAACGTAAATGCAAAAACATGTGTATTTAATCGCTGCTTTTCGAGCCTGATATAGAAAGTTATTTGTTTACTGCAATAACAGAGCTTATTTTTCGCACACAGCAATCTTATGCAAACATTTTCAATATAGTACCAATATTGTTTTGTATAGGATTAATATGTCTAAATAAAGTAAGCAACGAACTTTAACAGATAACTTCTCATGACTCTTAATGTAATTTAGAAATAAGCTGTTTTAGGGAACTGCGTAAGCATGTTATTCTATAATGCAGCGAAACTTCTATGAGCGACCACCTCTATTAAGCGACCCCCTGCTCCAACGACCTATTTTTAAGACACCGATTTTTTACCCTATAGAAGAGACCACAGTTAGTGTTAGAAGAGACCACACAACCCTCTATATAAGCAACCGGTCCCGGTTCCAGGGTTGGCTTTTTACCGGTAAAAACTGGTTTTTACCAGGGCATGGTAAAAACTAGGTTTTTACCGGTAAAAACCTGGGGAAAAGGTGTAAAAACCTAATGATACAATAAACTCCCCGAGTCCTAAACTGCACATTAATGCTATTTATAAAACTGTATTCTCATGTAATTGATGTGGATATATCATCATCAGGACATCATGATGATGCAAACTACATTATGTGATTGTACAAACTACATTATGTAACAAATAATATTTGTAAGCATTTAGTTTTCATTAAAATGATTAAGATAAGTGTAGTAAAAGTATATTTACAATTTTTTCCTTTAAGTATAAAAATTATTAAACTAGCCTGCATTACATAATTGTAATAAATATTGTAAATGTGCCTTCTCATAATAATAGTTTTAATAAGTTTAATAATGATAAATGTACATTATCTATAAATTTGAATTTCTTGTAAGATGAAAACATGGATGAAAGTTTTCTGTGTTTATTATATCCCTTAAAATGAACTATTTTCGTATAGCATTCTTTTACTTACCAAATCAGACACTGAATTAGGTGAATATTGTTATATAGAAATGGAAATAGTGATATTAAATGTCCTGAACTTTTATCCCTGAGAAAATGAAAAAATAGCAGATAAATCTTCATTGGTTGCTTGTGGATTAAGGCCGATTGACTGCACTAGGTTCCTAATCCTATTGGGGAATACCTTCCTATTCCTAAGGGATCCTAGCCAGTATTTATGTGTGATTTCTGAAAAAAAAAAATCCACGGAAAATTCCGAACTGCTAGATCAACAGGCACGACCAGGGTATGAACCTGGCACCTCCCACCATCCAGTTTCGATAGCAGAAACTCTCAACCATTGATGGAGAGATAAATCTTCAAAAAAGTGACAAAAAGTAGTCAAATTATTAAGTTTTTCTCAAAGGTTGTAAAAACCTTGGTAAAAACCATAGTAAAAACCGGTAAATACCATCAGACGGTAAATACCGTCCAACCCTGCCCGGTTCCCTGCAAAAATTTTCTTTAAAGTAAAAATTTAATTACAAATTAAATTTTTTACTTTAAAGAAAATTTTTGCTAAAAATTTAATGAATTTTTTGCTAAAATTTTGTTAAAAATTTAATTGCAAAAATTTTCTTTGAAGTAAACAAAAACTGCATCCCAAACCAGTCGCTCTACAGCAAACTGACAGCAGGAGCAAGTACACGTACACATCACATACGAATCTTTTAGGTTAGAGAAGAGACATTATAACAAACGAGTGATTTTGCAGTTGGAGCAGAGCACTGATGTGATCGAATATCTTAAAAAAAGAAATTCGAAAGGAAAGTTGCCGGTTACTTTAATTTTGGGAAAACCCAAAAAGCAAATTTTAAAGCAAATAGATTTTACTATGGCAAATTCAGAAAGAATGAAGAATATCGGGATGAATGCCCTTTTGTGTCAGATGTAAAAATATAAAGTACAGAGAGAATTACTCTCGGAAACAGGAAAAAGAATGACAGCATACCTGACGTTTCTAAATAATTTTAAAAATATTATATTTGTAAATAATATATGATATAAAT
This sequence comes from Cheiracanthium punctorium, assembly GCA_038373885.1. NCBI lineage: Eukaryota > Metazoa > Arthropoda > Arachnida > Araneae > Cheiracanthiidae > Cheiracanthium > Cheiracanthium punctorium. The sequence goes on along the minus strand of JAWZYV010013597.1, from coordinate 192,381 downwards.
TTATAATAATATATTATATATTATTTCTAAATATTTATTATATACTTTATTTAAATTTTTAAAACATGTTTGTATAATTATGTATGTGTTAGTATGTAATTTCATAAATAACAAAACAAACAATATTTTTTAGGATTTTTTTTTTTTTTTTTTGTACGAAATGTTCATACTTCTTTGAGCGACCACCTCTTTTAACGACCGATTTTTCGAGGAACGGGAGACGGTCGCTCCCGAGTAGTTTCACAGTAAATTTATTTTACACAGCAATTAGAGTGGTCTTTAAAACTTGATTGGAAATGTTTTGATGGGGGTTTTGGGGATGTTTTGATGGCAATATACATATTGCTGGTAGGTGCTTTGTGATAATTCGTGAAATTCAAATATAAAGGAACGAAAAAAAAAAAAGCTTAACCTATCAAGTGTATCGATAAAACTCAGCCTCCGCGTGTGTGTGTGTTTATTCTATTCAATTCACATTCATTTGAATGTGCTACCACGTTTAAATTTTATTTCCACTGTCTAGACTATAATAGTACACACAGACTACAAATTTACTAGCTTTGAATACCAAAGAGCTTTATCTCTACTAATGAAGTTTTAAAATAACTTAGAAAATTTTCGGAATAAAAATTGAGATAAAGTAATATAAAATAAACTTTCTTCTAAAATATGAATTTATATATAAATATATTCTATACTTTCGAGAACAACGCAGTAATCTGATATAGCTAAAGTTCTTATTTCTTTATATATGCCTGCTTTAGATGCACTTTTAACTTTGAGTCTTCGTGTGCATTTTCTTCGATAAAAATTTTAGAGATTTTTTTTTTTTTTTTTTTTTGTAATCGGCATTTTACTAAAATTTTCTTTGGTGAAAAAAATTTATGCCGTGTATACCGTAAGTCAACAGTCAAAAAGGAATATTTTGATATTGTTAACGCGTGTAAATACTATTATTCCCTCCACTCTTTTAAAATAAAATTGTTTATATCTTTTATTTTTTTTAATCTTTTGTTTTGTTTTAAATAAATTCTAACTTTTCGAAGTAACTTTTACATATTTAATTTTTACTAGTTGTAATTTTCAATATACAGCATTTATCCATTTACTCAATGCGATTTTGATCATTGGTGGCAAAAAAAATGCAAGTTTCTCTTTACATTCACGTATCTGTAATATGAGCAGTAGTTTCGAAAATATTATTTATTTTTAATCGGGTCTATCATTTGTACTCATCTTGATGTTTTGAAGAAACAATTACGTCTCCGTAGCCACACACAAATTAATAACACTGAAAAGCAAATAAGCTAGTTAAAACTTACGCAATTTTGTATTCCTACAAAGGAAAGTTGAAATCCACCTCAAATGAATTCGAAACCGTTTGGGAATTTTCTGCTTCGCTTAAAATCCTGATTCAACTTTAGTCAAAACAACAAACACATTCTTTTTGAAAATTTTGTCCAACGACAACTTCTTTTCCCCAGTTGGTGGTTCCCAGACGTTTAAAATGAAGGCTCAGACAATTAATAATTGAATCGTTGTACAAAGTACACTTGAGAATTAAAACAAAGTACTTATATAGAAGAAAGAAAAAACACAGAAAGAAAAACCAACAGTATCGGATTTGCATGTTGTTACTCTTTTAAATGTTTGCGGGTTGAAATGCAAAAAAAAAAAAGAAAGAAGCCTCATTAGTCTTACCTCTAATTAATTAATTGAAGTAAAAAATTATTGCAGTGCGAAACTTGTTTTATTTTATGTGTGTTTTTTAGATGTAAAAGTTTTCTAAACTGAAGAAAAAATCTCCACACACTAGTGAAAGCTAAATGAAAAAAATATCGCTTATTGTAAGCGTTAAATAAAGGCTTAGATAAATCATTCCAAAGTTTAATTATGAATATATTATAACAATTATATATATAAAAAATAATTAAATCAAAGAAGTGTGCAATATGAATGCTTATTGATTCTATAGTACGTTTTTAATAATAACTTTGACAATACATAATGCAAAAAGAAGTTAATTTGCTTATAAATAACGAAAGTAAATAAAATGTGTTATCCATCACTAATATCACCCCTGGGCCATTTTATTGCTATCTCATAAGACATGATAGAGAAGAGGCCCCGCTCTTGCGCTTCGCCTGGAGCCCCGCACCCCCCTCGGGCCGTCTCTGATGGAAGATGGTAACCCATATAGCGGTGTGCTTAGAAGCAGTAGCGGATCCAGGGGAGGGGCTAAGGGGATTCAGCCCCCCCCCCAAAAAAAGATTGCTCAAGGGTAACATTCTGCTTTATTATACACTTTAAATAGCTAAAATGATTATATTTTATTACTTAGCCCCTCCCAAAAGCCTAATACATTGGTTTAGACTAAAATTTTGTTTTATAGTACATTTTAATTAGGTGAAATAAGCTTTTTAAAAAATTTAGCCCCTCCCAAAAAAAATTTCTGGATCCGCCACTGCTTAGAAGTGCCCTCTATTAAGAACCAAGAAGGATGGAACAGGGTGAACTTTCAACGCTTTCTGCCGTTTGTCTGTTAGATGTGCTCGAAGTGAGGTCAGCGAGTCGTGTGTGCATCCGACACCACTACAGAGGTCTGTAAAGCGGAACAGCGAAATGAAATGCGTTTCTTGATAGCGCCACAATTAACGCACAAGGAAACTGCAAAAATTAGAGCCAGCCATCAACTACAAAGACGAGGAATGGTGGCGGACGGCCATCATTCTGTTTCAGTGACATTTTACTACCCCTACCCCCTACGCTATCTGGCAACCCTTAACCTCTTATGCCTCGCTCCCGTCTAAATTACGGGCTACGTTTTCTCCCTCTATTTCTTATGTCCGTCATGTTTCCGGGAATAGTGTTCAAACGTCATCCGCCAGAAAGATAAGAGCATTTCAATTCTTATGCGCAGATTTTTTTTTATATCCCATTTAACTCAATAGATGGCAATACCTACTATTTTTAACCTAATTTGTAGATAGTTTAAATAGATGATAGCAGTGATCACAAATACGTGTATTTTTCATAGTTATTTTGCTATCTTAGCTCACTTGTTTTACTCATGTTTAAAGAAGCCTTTACAAATATTTATTTATTTAACTAAGTAAGTTTAATAAAATTCTTTTAGTGTTTAAAAGATTATTTTTAATGATTCTCTGCTTAGAACAAAATTCACATTCAGTTACAATAACCCTGAATGTTGGCTTTTCCTAGAAATTTAACTTTCTTTTCCTTCTTTCGCGTTAAAAAAATTGCCCAAAACCTTACAATAAATACATATATTGCACATGCACTTATTTTCATACAATTTTCTGGAATTAAAAAATGGGCACAGTTATGACCGTTTTCTTGAAAATAATACGACCGTTAGTGGGTTAAAAAGAGATACGCCGTTCCTTGTGTGAAGTGACGGCAAAAAAAAGTTGACATTCTAATAAGGCAGTAGTACTATCAACAGTTAAATTGTCCGCGAAAAAAATTATTGCGTGTTTTCATGGAAATGTGGGTGTGGATAATAGTCATCCTATTAGTTCGAAATTCTGAGATATTTTTTTTTTTTTTTTTTTTTTTTTTTTTACGTATATAGGGCAGCCATCATTCAAGAGAAACTGAAAAATCGTAATAGTAAGGAAGTTTTACTTTAACAGAAAAAGTCTGGTAAACTTTCAAATTTTGGCTATAAACTGGAAAATCTTAAAGCTTGACGTAGAAAATTATCTGAAGTTTGCAGTCATAAATTAATTTTACATTTGCCATATGTCTAGAAAAAATAAAAATGACTTAACGAAGGTACTCAAAAGTGGCAAATATGGTAGTCATTTTTAGAGCGAAATTTTACTTTAAAAGTCTGAGAAACTTATAAATTTTGGCAATAAAATGGAAAATCTTGAAGCTTGATGTAGAAAATTATCTGAAGTCCGCATTTATAATTTTACATTTGTCTTTTAATTTAATTGTCATGTTTAATTTTACATTTTTTTGAGCACGATTTAACTGTCAATATCATCGCAGCCTCATTGAAAGTAAATTCTTTTTTTTCCGGGAATTGAGTCTAACATCCTTGTTTGAAGTTAATAGCACTCAAGTGCTAATAACAAAATATTGAGGGAAAAGGCATTTGGTGTCAGTAAATTGAGTTTATCAAAGTACAATTTTTTAAAAAAATGGCTGTACTATAGGAAAAACTTTTGACTGATTGACCGTGCCAAAGTAATATATTTTTAAACGTATTGCTACGTTAAACGCAGGCTTGTTTGTTGTGGATACATAGCGAAATTTTTCTCATTCTACTGCAGATAATTTTTCATAATGTCGTGCAGTTATACATAGTTGCTTACTTTGTGTCGTAGTATCCAAAGTAAGTGAAATGTATTCAAATACATAGTGTGTTATGAAGAAAAAATGTACGCAAATTTTGCTTTCCCTTTTGGAAAGCGTGATGCAAAAGATAAATTAAATTATTGAAATAAATTCATTTGAATACATAATATAGGCTCCGTGAAAGTGTGATATATTTGACAGTGCATTTGATAATTAAAAGCACTCCTTGGATGGGTAAATATTCTCTAGAAAATAAATCAAAAGTAATTGTAATGGAATTTAGAAACACATCTCTTGTAAGTTCATACCTGAGCGTCACTCAAAATTTGATATCATTATTTTTAAGACCCATATTTAAAATTCATATAGCTATAAAGTAAAGTGCTGCGTCATAAACTTTTAATCCGTTAAGGGTTTTTGTACGGGGATACATATATGTTATCGTGAAAGTCCGAAAATTGGAGTATGTCGACATTCACCGGTGAATGTCAACATTCACATAGTCGCTTGGTGTATGTCCGAAATATTTGCCAAATATCCTTATTTCTGACTTACACCGTCGAATGTCGACATTCACCATGCACTAATGGTGAATGTTGAATATGTCGGATATTTCCATTTTGTTCTCCGTATTTCAGGAGCGATAAAACTCCACAAGGGTGACGTTAACTTTTTCGTCTATCTTATACTGATAAGAGTAACCAATCACGGTGAGGAGAGCGATTCGTCACTCTGTAAAGGCGTTTTCACTGCCGGACAGCTTTAGAATCTAACGTGAGAAGAGATACTCGATATTCCTTGCCTTCTTAATAATAACAGCAGTTGTGCTTGGATAAATATTAAGCATTTAGTTTTAAATTTAGCCTATAAAGATTTTAATTATCTTTTACTTTTGCATTTATACCGTATATGTCATAGAAAAAAGCGTAAGTAACAACACATGTAAATAAACTTTTGAACTTAAACAGTACATTCTAAACGAGAAAAGGAAATAACACCAATAAAAAACTTACTTTATTATGTTATTGAAATCTTATTAACCGGCTTACACCTGTTGCCCTCGCCTTCTGTTTTCGACCTCCACCACAGTATATCTGTGATTGTCGACATACATCGGTGATGATCCGAATTTACAAGAATATAATCAAATATTCGGTCTTTCACAAGTAACATTTATATATATATATATATATATATATATATATATATATATATATATATATATATGTGTGTGTGTGTGTGTGTACATTTACACATCTAATTTAACTAGTAAATAGCATAACTATTTAAGTTGCCTATACTGGAACCCTTCTCCCCAAAAAATATATGAATATGTGTTTAAATTAGGCTATTCTCTCTAAAATACACCTCAAGTATTTACTATCTACAAACTTCGGGAATTCTTTCATGTGCTCATAATAAAAGTCTAGAAATACTACATCCGCCATTTTAAATTCTATATTTACGAAAGTCAAAGCTTGGTGAGTCGAATAGACTAGAAACATTCAAAAACAGTATTAACACTTTGGAGCTTTTGGTATTTGTCATGATTGTTTAAAAATATTTGAAATATATATATTAAGAATTTTTTTTATTTACTAACTTGAAATTGTTCTTATTCGCAATGAAGAAGCTGTTTAAATGCACCTAGAGTTGATATTTAAGGCAAAAAGTATGGGAAATGCATGCCTAAAAGTGAAAAAAAAAAGTTACACACAAGAAAATATCCCATTTTTAATGTAAAAATTTTCAGATTTTTCCATGTAAAAATTTATATAAGTATTTTGGAAAAACTTAAAAAGATGTTTTATTTGTAGATAAAAATTATTCAGTAAAATTTATCGACAATACAGCAAATATAGCTACCAAATTCTCAAAAAGTGACTTATCTAGTTGTATTAAACTTAATTCTGAGTTTTTGCTGCCATTTAAATATATATATGTACAAATTTTTAAATTAAAGGTTTCTAGATATTATTTCAAAAAAAGAAACAACAAACGTATATATATAAACGTATATAAAGAAACGTACGTATGTATACAAACGTACACATGGGGAAAAAATGTTTCGTTGAATTGGACAAAATTTGGTTCATTAAAGAAACATTTGGTTGGCGCTATTTCAACCGAATAATTTTGTTGCTTTTAACAAAATATTTCATTGAATCCACTAAACTTTTGTTGATTCAACAAAAATATTTCTTTGAAATGGACTAAACCAAAATTTTGTTGAATCAACAAAACATTTTTTTTTTTTCTTCAGTGTACTTTCAAAGCTCAGAGAATTAAAAATTGACCCTAAACACCCCCTCGGGCTTACACCTACCTCAAAGTGTTAAAAGCGGTGCGTCACCATTCATTCTTAAATTCACTGAAAAGAAAACTGAAATTAAATGGCAAATAAGAATACTGAAAAAGCTTGCTGAAAACATTCACTATGACTTATGAAATCTTAAAAAAAAAAAAGAATAATTAGTAAAAAATAATAATAATAATAATAATTTATTTCATAATTTGAACTGTTCTCACTTAAAATAAAATCCATTAAGACAAGCAGGAGGAAAAGTTCTCTTCGGAACATTTTTATTTTACTTCGTTTAGCATTTTATTGTACTTTACATACACCATTTTTTCATCATTTCGCACATCGGCAAAGGAAGATGTGTGTATGTGTGTGGGGGACGGGGTGGATAGTGGGAAGACAGTTTTGGCTTGGAGAATGAAAAGTTATTTATTCTTCAAAAGAAAATTTGATTAACGATTGGAGGCGTTTTCTTCCCCCCCCCCCCCATTTAAAATTTATTAACGAAGAGTGTTTCAATGAAAAAAAGTAAATAAATAAATAAAAACTAATCATCATTATTACAATTTGAAAATATGCCCTTAAAAATTTAGAATTTCTCTGGAGTCGACGAAGCAAGAGTAGTCAGGTTTTTTTTTTTCTCCTCAGTGGTGTACACTGCGATTTAGACCAGAAATTGAAATGCGCATTAAGTTAAGAGTTGAATTATGTTAAGTGATGAGATAACAAAGTGTTTTATTGACTGACTCTTTATTTAATAATGTATGTTATGATCTATTTCGTTTGAGGAAGTTGCAAAATTTGATTTTTAAGAGTGAATTGTGTTAAGTCAACCTACAAGATGATTGCATAAGTCAACGTCTTTCGCTTACTTAAAAAAAAATTAAAGAATATATTTTTTTTTAAATATTCTAAAAATTTGAGATGAGAGAGTGTTGTGAATTTGAATAATCTATCAATTGTAAGTACAATTCAGGAACTTTTAATTGAACTATAAGTTGTTTATTAAATCTATCTATTTATCTATAAATATTTGTGTGTGTGTGTGTGTGTGTGTGTGGATTAATTATGCACGTATCCAGATTGTTTAAGGCTTGCATGAACTCATTAATGCAACTGCAATATGCATGCCTGCCATAAAGTGGCAGGTGATTATTTTGTAAATACAGGTGGCGCTCTTACTAAAGATTCTCTGTTTAATAACTAAATTTATATGTAGTCCTGCTTATTTTCCCATTTTAAAACTATCTGACTGAATGCTTTCCTTTTTCAGGCAGTAAAATTGTGGTTTCTAAATATTTCATTCCGAAAAGCTAAACAGCTTCCTAAATTGAACTTATTTTTAATCTCACAGGAGAGAAAAAAAAATTAATTCATTCAACGGGCAATTAAAATGACAAATGAGCATTGTTTTAAATTATTAATCTAAAAAATTTTCTTTTTTCTTTGAAAGACATTTTGAAAAGTATCAATGCAACATTTTTCGCTAAAACATTTGGTCATCAGTAAACCGTATGTGAAGCCCAGTAGCATAGTTGTTGCGCACTGCGCTGTTATAGCACAGGTCCGGGTGGCTATGGCAAGTTTGACTCAGCCTCTCATTTCTAGAGCGGGCCGATAAAATGAGGACCAAGCTTGCTTGGGGAACTAAACGCTGTTGGCCTTGCATCAGGCTGATCTAAAGTCCGGAGTCGATTTCCCAATCTTCCTGCCTGCGTGTAGTTTGGCATTCTTGCAGCTAATCAAGAGTGGACCTTTTGTACCTCTCGAAACTTAAATCCTTCCCATTTATAATTTTTATTTGTGTATATTTATAATTTTTCTAGCTATTTTTATTTTTATATATTCGTTGTTGAATTTGCGCACTCAATACAGCTCTCCAGACTTAGGTCTTGCAAAATCAGCTGATAGTTTTTTCGCTACGCATTTCTTCCCTTGTTTATTATTCAATAAAAATTTTATTGCTTTAATATTTTTTTTATTTACTATATAAAAGGAGGGGCAACTAATAACTTGAAATACGGACGAACAAATAGTTAGAACCGACAATGACTGAATGTGTTAAACTTCAGAAATTTTTTTCAGTACTGGCAAATCACTTTTTACAGTGTATATACGAGGTGTTCCATAACAATTGACACAAACTATAAGGAGTGGTAGGGCACATAATAAGTAATGAGAATGACACAGGAATGCGGGGGTCGCAAACGCCGTCTTCAGTTAACTGTTAATAATCACTTTCGAAGAAGTGTTGAAATAAGAGAACTTTCCCGTCACGGTTCGTCAAAAATTAAAGGTTCTTTCACAGAAAGCACTCGATTAAAACTTACAGTTTTACACTTCCTATTTCATTTTATAGATGAAATTGTTGAAGACACGCTCGATGTAAAAGAAACTCGGTTAAGAAACGAGACTAACACTTCGATACTTTCCAAAGAGATTTTTTAATAGGCAAATGAAAACGACGTTTTCGACCACACAGTGCTATTCGATACTGAATGCTTATTATGTGCCCTACCTCCCATTAAAAGTTTCTCATTAATCATTTTGATACATCCTGTATAGTATAGATTAAGAATCCGGGCGTTTCTCAAAGCCCCTGATGCAATTAGCTAATTTAAAATTAAGGCCGTCGGCAATGACATAGGTTTAGATTTTCCATACAGCCGTAAATGAACAACAGTCTTAAAAACAACATAGTTTATGCATTGTACATAAAAAATACTATTCCGATGTTTGGGCCCGTTAAACATGAGATAAGATTTCAGATATTCAGTTAGACCGCGATATTAGGTCACCCCTTGGAACCACGAGAAAGTGACCTTATAAGAGGGGTGGCCTTATAACCGATTCATGCGCATTTGTTAATAAATAAGCAATGTATAAATACAGCATAACTCTTTGTAAAATTTAATGCGTACACAATTTTCAATTTATTAGGTTATAATTTTTTAACTAATTAAAATTATTTAAACCAGAAAGAGATTATTTTTAAAAATTTAAATTCGGAATAAAGTTGGACACTACAAAGATGCGCAAGAGCCACACCATGGCCAAGTGGATATGACACTCCTTAAAGAAAGTCAAAAGAAGGTGACAATATAGGCGATTACGGAATTTAGACTTGACCATGTATATATACGATAATCCACAACATACAATTCCGGGCCGGGACTTAAGAAAAGTGACCTTATATGGAGACTCGAATGCAGTTATTCAGTGGTATGATCCCAAAATTGTGTTAACTGCAACAAAGTGGCGCTCACAATTAGGGTTATAGGTACAAGAGATCGAAATTTTCGAAACGCGAAGCCCGTTTTTTTTTTCGTCTTCACAAAATGCACAGCGCGTACCAAAACCCTAAACAGCGTTGGAAAGGTACGTGTATCACAAAAGACGGACGCGCTAAGCACGCACAAAAAACAGTTGAACTTTCGCTGTCAGAGTCATTGCGTCGCCATGTACGAGCTCCAGACTGAGATTCTGAACCAACATCTCCTGTGCGTTTCCTAAGCTATGAGTTTTCGACGCTGAATATGTGGCAAACGTCGTTCTGTAATTGGTGTCTTGCTTCTTTCATTTGAAATTTCCTCCGTTTGACAGATCCTGGTTTTATTAGTCGTTCACAAGTCAGTTTCTGTGCGTGCATTACGCATCCGTTTTTTTGTGATACACGTTCCGTTCCAACGCTCTTTGGGGATTTTTTCACTATAGGAGCATTTAGAGACGGGGAAAAAGTGTTTGTTGCCATGCGAAATTTTCGGGTTTCTGTACCTGTAATCGTAACTGCGAGCGCTACTTGTTGCCTTTCATAGAATTCTGAGCTCATACTTCTGAATAACTAAATCCGAAATCTCATCTCGATCTGTTGACCGGGACGGCAGCTAGAGGTCTATGGGAATAGTCTTTTATGAGCACCCTGTATTTTAATCAAGCATCTATTTACACGCTCAAATAAACAATAAGTAACCATCCTCAAAAATTTTTATGAACATTAAATGAAATCCAATTTACTCCGGCATTAATATTGAATTTTCAGTTATTCAAAATAAAAAGAAGAAGACATTAAAGCGATACTTCATGCATTAAATTAATAACAATTGTTTTTATTATACTTGGTTAAATGGGAAAAAAAACATTTTACCCTCAATTCTGTCACAGCATCGATGCAGTAAAAAATAAGTGTCATATTAAATAAATAGCTAAATATCCTATTAAATAAAATAAAACCATAAAGCAGCCATTAACCATGGGCTAATGTGACTTGAAGTTAATCAATTTAAGCTTTTAAAAGCTTGTCTCTGCAAATTAATATTCCATGCGCTATTTTTTTTTTTTTTTAAAGAAAGAGCATTTTTACTTTCTGAAAGAGAAACCGGTATACTTTTTTACAAAATGCAATTAATTGTAACTTATTGTTTTCCAGTGTCCCAATTTATCGGAATAAAAATTTTGGAATTTTTGATAATTTTTTTTTACTTTCAAAAAATTAATTTATACACAAAATGCAATCAAGAGTCACTAAAGAGTATATTTTATTCAAAGCAGTGTTAAGTTTTTCACGTTGTGTGAAAGTCGACACAGTTTATTAACGCGTTTTAGCTTCCCCATTTCACCTAATAAATTATTCTAGTGTGCGATCAAGGGATAAATGTGTGTCAAAACACTTTGACAAATCACAAGCAATGAAAGAAAATAAAACAGTTGAAGTGTTTTTAAGAGAAAACATTTAAAGACCCTGTCATCCTGTTCTCACTGATCTCAGATGAACTTATATACAGGATGATTCTAAAGCTATATACCAAAAGCTATAAACAAAAGTTAAGGTAGTCCCTAATGATGAAACTATCGCCGGATTTATTAACTTATTCTAAATTTCCGTTTAGAACTGAATAAGCGTTAGAACCCCCTAGAAAGTCCGCCGACTAAAGCACCCCTCATCCTAGGCAGATACCCCTCGTGCAGGTTTGTCTTAATACATGCAATACAATAAGTGTTCGTTTAGTTAGTTGTAAGGCGATTGTTAAAAAATGAAAAATATAACAAATACTTTTGATTTCACATAATATTAACACGGTAGTAGTTTAAGTGTGACGGTCCCGTCCCGGGTTCGGTCCCAACGCGCGGCTCTCGATTTAACGGCCTCGGTTTTGGTAGGTTTTCTCCAGATGTAACGTGAATACGCGTTAGAACCCCTTAGAAAGTCTTCCTACCAAGACACCACCCCCCATCCTTGGCAGATCGCCCTAGCGTAGCGTTACCGTAATTACACAAACAACAAACGATAGTAGTTTAATCCATATTCTACCGTTAACAAACCTACTAATTAATTAATTCTACTACTAACTTATTCTTCGTTGCTACCCCTTAAATGGTCAATTTAAATCCTCCATGGTTATATCTCGTAAAAGATATCAAACTGTGTCATCCTGAGGACTATTTAGTTTCACAAAAATTGGGAGTAGAGTTTATGGCAGAGTTTATGAAACTTACTTTAATTTTGCAATGTAAGATTCATAAACTCTGCCATAAACTCTACGTCTTATTCGCAATTTGTGTGATTCTAAATAGCTCCCCTGGATGACGCAGTTCGATATTTTTTACGAGATATAACCATGGAGGATTTAAATTGACCATTTAGGGGATTTTTCTTCTTTCTTTTCCGTAAATTTACGATCTTTCAGACGGTTTTCCCTTTTTTATTTTACGAGAAATCAAGAGCTAAAGGTATATCGAGATTTGTGGAAACACAATATTTCATTAAGAAAAATCTACTTTTTCTGTTTAATTTTCTGATAACCATGAATCAATACAGCCTTGAAACCCGTAATCAGTTAGCGACGCTGTGGTGATATTTGTGTATTCCGTTACGTTCGTCCACATCACAAATGTGGTGGTATAAATGCACACTTTCTGGGACGTCCCTTCAGTGGCGAATATGTGACGCTGCAGAGCGACATCGCAGTGTAATTGATAACTATTTGATATCACTGTGAAAGACATGTAACGTTGCAGAAACGTCCGTGATAATCACAATGTGACATAACAAAATATGTCCCAGGTGGTCATTTGTCCGTCGCTACAACCTCTCTGCGACTTACACATATTGTATCCTGAAGTCGTAAATCAGTGTGTGGCCAGTATGCATACATGTTGGGAAGTCACAGGGCTATATGGGAAGCATTTGCAGGAAAATTTTGATTATTAGGATAACAAGAATGACAAATCATGCAGAGTGCATCGGTTATAAAAGACTTTACAGCATATTTGTTGCGTACATAAACATACTATTGATTATAACATGTTAGTTAACTTGCTCACTTCCAGCGTGAGGATACAAATACCAGTGTTAGGAAGCAAGGTGGACAACGACAGTAAGGGGATTCTTTTTCGTTGTGCATTTTCAACGATTCCATTAGCAAAGTTCTATATAATACAAAATAAACAATGAGATACATCTTGAAGTCTACGCTACACCTGAAATATACAACATTTTTGCTTGTATTTTTGATCATTTTTTGGTAATATCAATAAAACAAAGTATTAAAAAATGCACTCTCTCTCTCTGCAAAAACCCTTAAACAAATAGTTCCTTTTTTTTTCTAAGCACTATTTTTAAGAAGAATATAAAAAATATAAATTCTTTTTATTCATCAACGAGTCTTTAATGCTATTATAAAGAATTACGCAAGTAAAAAACACACACACGTTCACGCAAACATCAAGGGGATATTTTGACTCTAAACTAATTCAATGAATCGTCATTTTCAGACAGTATCTTCTTTGTTCTGTTTCCTCCAGACTGCTTTTTTTTTCCCTTTTTTGAAAATTGTTAAAGTCAACAAGGGAAGTCCTGCATCCAGAATTGTTTGGAGCTAGCAAAATGTACGGCCTTTTTCCCTCCGCTGATTAGGACTGGAAGGGGAAACACATGAAATTTCTGCCAGTAACTTCGGCAATTTCCGAGAAGGAAACTCGCTAAAGCAATTGAAACAACGAGAAGAGACAACAAAATTAGATGGCATTGTTTGAAAACGGCTACATCAACAAAGTCGAGCAGCATCGATCAAGGGAAAAGAGTTGTCGTTCCATCTGGACTGTGTTAGAGGAAGAGTGTGTATAGTAGCAGAACTCACTTGCAGGATGGACTTGATAACCCAATTAAAAAAGAATTAGAAGAGGGGAAAACTTTTTTAATGTCATTTCAGCTGCTTCATTTATTAGAAATGGAAAACTCAAAGGATAAATGTTTGCTATCTTATTAATGTTATTGGCGCGATTTATCGGTTTTGTTACAAATGGACCAATCGTTGTAACTGTACACGGAATTTCACAAACTTAGTTTCTTAGATCCGGCGATAAATGCAATCAAGATGTTCGGTGTTTTGCGTTATGGCATTCCTACTCGATATGCATCTGCCTATAAGAGGGGAGTGTATTGGACAGAGGACTTTTTAAGGAGTTCGAACGCGTATTTACGTTACATCTGAAGAAAACCGCCCAAACCTCCAGACCCGCAGATCGACAGACGCGCTTAGGCCCAAATTCGGGACTTTCGCACTTCGGTCATCTACCATGTTTGGTGTCTTATATACTCGACCGCGGTGGAGCCCTAAATACCATCAAAGTGAGCTTTGGAGATGTACGTGCTGCCTGAGCTTTGTGTTATTAAAATTATCTTTTGATTCTATTTCTTTTTATATACACTCTGTAGCTCTGGAGCTTTATACATTGTTTAAGACCGCCATTTAATTGTTTTTTTTTTTTGACGACAGCTGGCTGTGCCCGCACAGCCAGCTGTCGTCAAAAAAAGGGTCTCTAGATCTGTGGCACGCGATGAACGTTTCGATCGTCCGCCATCTTGCTGGTATTTAAGTCGAGCGATGGCAACGGCTGCCCTTTTTTCAGCATTAGGAAAGGGTTGCGCCTCAAAGGGTTAATTATAATGATATATATGATCAATGAAAGTAGGTGAAATACAAATAAATCTACATAGAAGACATGAAATTTAAAATGTCTATCAACATTTTTAAAAACAATTTACTTTGGGGATATTGTTTTCCCCACGTAAATTCTAAAAGACCAGGGATGGGCATTAAATAATGTGACCATACGATTAAAACACTAGGTTACTAACTTCGGCACTTTAACACTGGAGTTATGAAAACGGTAAAATACCCCTTATGAGAACCCTCGTGCTCATGATGGGAAGGGCAGAGCACTGAGCACTAATTTGAGAAAGCCTGCAGCTGTTGTGATGGAGAAATATTTATGTAGGAATTTGTACAACTCGTTTTCACTCTATAAAGTTATAATCATTTTATGAATGGAAATGACACCAGCTATGTCTTTTCATTCGTTATACAATGTCAGTACATGGCTATTATCGGCTTTCATGATGACACCCAAAATTTATAGCAACCCTAAGCTAAATATATTTAATGACAAATACTATTAAAACAAAAACAAAAAACATGATTTTCTTTAAAATGAGTCCAATAATTTGGGCCAGCACTATATAAAGTATAAAAAACAGTAAAACATGGAGCGGCGAAGTTGGTCGCCTTGGCTGATAGTGTTATAATATTAGTTAATCATTTTAATGAAGTGAAGACTAATTAAGAGAATATCATGTGGCTTTTCCTAAAAATTACGATAGAAATATTTGCATGATTTGCCGAAAATTTAAATTCTCTAACATAAAAGGATCGGAGAAAAACCAATATCGCGGGTGCAAAAAATGCTTTTACAAACTACTCAGAATGCAGCTTACTAATAATTAAAATCTCAGCTATACAAAAATCAGCGTACAATACTTGAACATTAATATATTTTTCAAAAATCACACGTTTGAATTCAAAACTGTCAACACGGTGAATAAGCACGCCTGATTGAAAAATATTTCTGATAAAAAATTAGTTTCCTCCTCATTCATAAATTTTAAGGATTTCGAAAAGTATATGAAACGTGAATTTTCACGATGCAATATATCTCCGAGTTTTAAAATTGTTCATTATTTTTTAAGCGAAGAGCAACTTTTAATTAAAACGTCTTTCGCGGACTTTATTAATTTAGTAAATCAGTTATGAAAATCTTACTTCTTTTACCTGGAAGCATTAAATGCTATGGTGGAGCATTAGTTTAAAATGGAATGCTACGGTTTTCAATTTATCGTTAAGGGTTGTTTAACATTTCAGACATGATATTATGTTTTTGGAATAAATATTAAGACATCACAAGAACTTCACTGATCAGTGTAAAAATTCACTTCTCGTGGTAAATTCTACGTACAGTGAAAAATCGCAAGGGACTGAAACATTTTTCATTAAGCCAACTGTCCACTGAATAAGAGTGTATGTTCGGAAACATAATTCAAAGTATAGTCATTCCTAGACTACATGACTGGGGACTAAAAAAGTCTTTTGAGACTGAAAAAGTCTGAAAAAGAACTTTTCAGTCCTCGGTCTACTGTGGTTGCTGTCTGTGGATTTGAGCTGTTTATTTGTGTATTGGGTTGCGGCAAAACTGCGCAAGGGTTATCTGCCAAGGATGCGGGTTACCTTGGTTGGAGGACTTTTTAAGTGATTCTAACGCGTATTCACGTTACATCAGGAGAAAACCGACCAAAACTCTATAACGTTAGATCGACAGCCACGTGATAGGCCACAATTCTGGACCTTCACACTTAAGTCGTCTACCATTTTGCGTATCTTATCCAGTCGGCCATGGTGGAGCGTGGATTTCAGCTGAAGAAGGATGGAAATTTTTCACCCGAAACGTGCGTCCTGATTAATAAGTACGTTTTATGTGTTTTATTTTACAAGGTTTTAGTTATTTCATCCTGCTAGTTTATCCAGTTCTTGAGCGAAAGCCTCTTAAAGCACGATCCTCAAATTATTACCGCTCTCTTCTAGTGGAAAGGCAAAACAATTCCTCTATTCTTTCACATTTTTGTAAACGTAACAAACAAATGACGTTTCAACTGCGGCGAAATACAAAATTGAAGACGTCTTGCTGCCACCGAATTTCAAAAACTACTCTAATCGCAGCTCGTTTTATTCCTAACGATAACCGCCCGTTACACACACTTTTCGGGAAAAATTCCAGAACATCCCGTCTGTCTATCTCCGTAAATAACAGAACTGGAATAAACGATTCAACGAGGCGGCAGCATTTTCCCCCGAATTCAAGATTTGTTTTCTTTTTAAACCAGAGTCCCGAAATTTCAAGTTGTGCTCCTCGTAATTATCAGGCGTGTTGTCACTTTGAAGCGTAATTTGTATAATTATTTCTAATTTGTTGACGTGTCATGCGATAAATTGAATCATTCCTTTTCTCTAGACGCGCCTTGGATTCATGCAGATATATCTATATATATATATATCTATATATATATATATATATATATATATATTCCTGCATAATTACGATGCTTGTATATGTTTCCATCCGTAGGAGGGTGTTTATTTTGAAGAATTCTTGGATCTAATTATGCTTAGAGAAAGCAGCGTTATTATTGGGAGACAACATGCTCAGTTTGCCGAGATTAACGGTGCGGCATGCATTTCGAATACAGCAATAAATTGTTCATTACTGGAACATTAAACAGATTAATTTTTTTTAAAGAACATGTTACGAAAAAATATCCTGATAACAAGCTTACTATACCATAGTCCAAGTAATAAAAGGTACAAGGAAACAATTTAGAAATTTTACAAACAAACATATTAAAGAAAAAAAAATGTTCAGGCACTCTTTCCTATTGAAACTATTGCGGGATATATTAACATGGGATTACTTATCGGTTAATTAGTTGTGAAGTAGAGGCCTGTGCCTCCTTGCATTTCCTCTACGCCGTCGCCACCAGATTTTATGCCGGCGTACAATTGGCCGTCGTAATTTTACAGAAAATTTTACTATCAACTTCCAACAATAGGGATTTTTTTTCTTCCAGAATAAAAAATAAAATTTAAATTGTTACGAATTTTAGTAGAGAAATTAATAGTTTACTTCTGCAAGGTAAGTTTTGATATAAGTTAGTTATATAATGTTTTAGAAATCTCTTCACTAAATTATGTTTTCCGCCTTCTTTATATAAGACTAACACTGGATAATTTTATGTTGAACATGACACTGTTCTTCGTCCTCGTTGACCTTTGCCTTTTCAATTGCTCCTGCAAAAGTAAAGGGAAATATTCTCTACAAATGAGGAAAAAGAAATCAAATTGTTGCTAATTCTGAAGGCTACACATGCTTTTTATTTTGTTAAAATACAATAAGGGGAACTTTTTTGGGTGGTTACTTTTGAGGATTTGAGTTACAGAATCAGTATATAAGTTTCTTTGTTTACAGTAAGAGGTTATTCGCCGAGTTACAGCTGATGATTAGGAAAGAAAAGAAATATCTAAAAATTTAATAATAAAGTGCAATGTAACTTTACAGTCAGCAATGCCGACGAAATATCTCCGTTATTTGACGCGTTCTTTTTTTTCTCCCGTCAATTTGAAAAAAATTCTTCTGATTCAATGAAATTTATTCCTCTTCTTCAGACTTTCGCGAAAAATTCATGGAAAATTCAACACTTCCAAAGTGTACGGAAATTATTCTTTGAAAAGGGAAAAATAAATTAGTGTATAAAGACATTTCCTCAGTTCACAGAAATTTTTCTGTCGTTACTAGGGAGTTTGTGCATAGCGGTTTCACTCACGGTAACGCTAACGTTAAATGCCATTGTACAATACAGCGCATGCGCACATATAAAGTAAGTTTCATGATTGGCTCGAAACTTCTAAATAGCGGATAGCGTTAGCGTTAACGTAGGAAAAAACGTAATGCACAAACTCCCTATTACTGCCGGCATATCTCCGTTATTTGATGAATGTCCCTTTTCTTTTTCTTTCTCCTGTCATTTGCAGAAACTTCTTCAGATTCAACGAATTTTTTCCCCCTTCTTCAGATTTCGGGAAGAAAAATTTACGGAAATATTAATGTTTCCATAGAGTAAGAAATTATTCGTTGAAAAATGGGGGATAAATTAGTGCACAGAGACGAGTTTTTCGTGAGAGTGTATCTTCAAATTTCTTCGGTTTCCCTGGACATTGTTCGTCTTTCACGTGAAAATCTCTAACAACTAGGATAAGGCAGCGATGGAAAGCGAAGCAGCATCCGGCATGGCCAGTGCTTGGGAGGGTGAACTTCTCTCTCAGCTGGACTGCTGTGGCATCGTGTACGCTGATTGAATGCACGTAAAAGGCCAAGTGCGTAGCCAGGATTTTCATTAGGGGGGGGGGCAGGACATGGAGTCTAACCGGAGAATACCCGGTTTGTCATAATCAGACCCTATGACTAGATCATTTTAGGGGCGGGCAGCTGCCCCACCCTGCCCCTCGCTGGCTACGCCCATGGTTGTGGCTCCCGTGTCCTTCCTGTTTAAACGATATCTTTGCGGGTGCCAATTTCAGGTGGTGGTTGGCCCCTCATCTGGAACTGATTGAAAATTAGGGACCAACAAGCAGAAGTCCAATCCCGTTGGGAGGGCATTGGCACCTATTTCCAAGGATAGTGCAATCGTCTATCCATAGACAAGACAACAACAAGGCAGTAATGCTCTTTACAGCGAAGTGCTTGCTAACTGGTGGTCCACAGTTTGATACACTCTGCTCTAGGTGTATGCATAAAATTTTACAGTTCAGTAATAAGTAAGTCTCTTTTAAATTCTACGTTTAGTCAAAAATCACAGAAGTCGTATAAAATATTTAATGTCTATAACAACAAATTCTTAACTGTAGAACTTAAAATTAATGTCGCATTTAAACATTTGATGTTCGTGAATCAGAGACTTTCATAACTTCTTCAAATTAATAAATTCTTCGAAAGACGTTTTAATTAAACGTTACTTGCTTTATTATTCAAAAAAATGTTCCTAACTTCGAGAGATTATATTTTTCAAAATGAATAATTCTCATAAATTTTGAATAGTTGATATATATTTATTAATGACGGAAACAGCAGCAGTATTCTATCAAAAAATATGCATTTCGAACACACGTCGTTATGCACCGTATACTTGACAGCTCCGGAATTAAATTAGATTTCTAAAAAGTATACTTCATAATTTTAAGTAGAATGCAGAGATTTTTAAAAAATAGTTTAAGTTTTAATTATTAAAACGCTGCATTTTGAAATTAGTGAATTTAATTTGTACCTACATTTTTGCCTTTTACTTTGCCATTTTGCTTTAGAAGAAATTTTAATGTCAAGAAAGCATTTTAATTTTATAATGAGTAATTAAAAAAGCTAAGATTTTACTTAAATCTTGTAAAAGTTATTTTCATAGAAAATAACAATAATAAATTATAACAATTAACATGTATTAATTTCACTTTCTTAACCTTATAATATATGGTAGAGTTATCCTATTTTTTTGTGAAAAACTTTATTGTAATTTTCTTTAATGATAATTTTTTATTTTCTATTACTTTTTTCCAAACTTAAGCATCTTTTCAGTTTAATTTATATTAGTTTTAATCTAGTTAATTATATTTTAATTTCTATATATCACTTTAAAATTTTGATACTATTATTTTTAATTATTTTTAATTATTTAATTATCATTTTACAACTTCAAATTTTTGCAATCCTTGAGCAACTCCCATTTTTTACTCCTGTTCCTCCCATCATTTGTTGGGGGGGGGGGGGGGCAGTAATTTAGACCCGCAGGCCCCAGGCATTAATTTGCAAATAAAATACCCAGGTCTCATAGTCCTTGGAAATTTCTGAAAGCTCTGACGACCATGAGAAGGGATGCCGAGGGGGGGGGGGTCTTTTTTGGCTGTTATTAAATTTAATTCCCGGGCAATGCCTTTTATTAAATTTAGATCCTCAGACAAATCTTTCGTTTGAAACCGAAAGTTGTCAAGCCGTATAGAATTTTGAAGGGAGTTAGTAGAAAATTTGAATGTTGAAAGGATATTTAGTTTTATAAGTTATAGCAATATATTTGCGTGTTTATAAATTGGAACTCTTAAGGCCCCGGCTTGACCTCTTCAGAAAAAGTCATACAAGTACTGATTCGTGACATGAATTTTTCTATACCAAAGATAAACACTCGCAATGAAGAAACTTCGCCCTTTACACCTCTGAAAATTTTTTTAGCTACACGTATGTGTGTGTGGGGGGGGAGAGGGTTCGCATTTCTATAGTTCGTACCACTTAGAAAAATACCTAGGACTAGCACTATTTTCAAGTCCCTGATTTACGTTAGTTTGTATTAAAATGATATCACAGACCGCAAGATTTTTTTTTTCAAAATACAGTATTAATTACTCGCTTTTTACAGACATTTGCTTTGGAGAAGTGAATTTTAATTAATAATTTTTGAACAGTTCATCTTTTCAGGATTTTTCTCTTAATTAATATATCAGAAGAAACGAGCTACTCAGGCTTCTTCAGTTTAAATTATGAGGGTTTAATTTGCGCAATTTATAGAATTTTCCTAACATATTCCGTTGAATCAATAATAAATAAGCGATGATTCGCATGCTTCAATTATAAGTTTACTCCTTTCTTTTTATACATTTAATCAAAAATCGCAAACCTACTCTTAAATATTAAATATCCTTAACAATAAATTTAAAACGGTAGAGTTTGAACCTGACGTCTTCTCTAAACATTTAACACGCAAATGAAGCAGAAAGATTTAAATGCATAACTGATTTAAATTGGTAAATTCCATGAAAGAGAGACATTTTAATTAAAAGTTACTTGTAATTTTTTTAAATTATTATTCAGTTTTAAAACTTAGAGATTACATTTTTGAAAAGAACATTTTACCTTATGATCTGTGAATGACGGTTTGGAGCAAAATATTGTAACAGAAATATTTTTCGAATGCGCTTCCTTAAGCTCAGAGCTGGCCGTTCTGGGAGATAAACAATATTGTTAAAGAGTGGGCTTTATGCTATCATCTAGCTTGTGGTGATTTTAGTAGAATAATTAATGTTTTAATCATCAAAAAGCTTCTTTTTGAAATTTGATTCTAAGGTTTTATATTTTCTTTGTTAATTTATTTTAGAAGAAAATTTATTATTCAGTAATCTCAAGTACTCGTTCAAGACATCTGAGGTCTTGGTAAGTTCTTCCATTTTGAGACGATAGAAAAGTTGAATTCATCATTGGCTCATAGAAAAGACAATCATGTACTTGCTGGCTATAGTTATGAGAAGTGACACGCCCATTATTCTTATAATTATTAGCTGCTGCCCTTCATCATTCATTTAGTCATTTCAAAAATCATTAAAATTCAAAGTATTTATAAACATAAGTCAAGATATTTCCAAACACAGTACAGTGGAGTCTTGACTGACGCGAGGAATCCGTTCCAAGACCCCTCCGCGTAAACGAAAATTTCAGGTTGTGAAATGGGATCATATAACTTTTTCAACCACACACCCAGTTACTTTAGACACTTATATACACCCCTCAAACCGTTTTAAACCATTCCACAACTATACCATTTCCTATACATAAAGTAATAAATAAACCCAGATTAAAACTGCGACGGTTTGTGTGCTTCCACCTTCAGTGATGCTAAGAGCGATGAAATACCGTTCGCTGATAAGTAGTTCGCCTTCGTAGTTTTCCCGCGACGTTCGTACGTACGTACGAACGTGTATTCGTTCGTATATGTATGCACGCACGCACGTAACTCGAAAAATGTCAAAAACTGATAATCGTAGAAGTTGAAAGTTTGCACTTAGAACTGTTGTAACGCCTAGTCCAGCACAGCATCTCCCTTTTCCACTGCAGTCGACTGGGAGGATTTTTTACACGGTCACCCAAAAACTTTCAATGCTTTAAGGCCCATGGAGATCTTCAATAATATTGAAAGTCAATAGTTTGTTCCATGGCCAAAATCTCTCCAACTGCCGCCAAACTTAAATATCGCCGATTTTGGCATCAAAAATGAATTTTCAAAACTGAACCCAGCTTGACAATATCTCTTACATTTGCCGAAAAATCCCTAAACCGCAATATTAACGAAAAGAGTCTCGAACTATCTTAAATTAAAATAAATAAGTTTAGATGAGGTGGATCAGAAATTTACATAATTTAATGGAAGTACAAGCAAGTCATGTGGTGGTCACATCAGACATTTATATCGGTATTAATACTTTTAAATCTAATCGCTGTAATAAACATAACCAAGTCCTTCAAAATGGGAGTTCGCAGAAACAATATACTAGTGTGCAGCGATTAGGCAAGGGGTTTGCCAAACTGTTTCGGATTCAGGAAGGGCCTCGCGGGCTGATAAAAGGTTGGGAACCACTGGTCTATGCACAGAAATCACTTGAAAGCTGTCTCAACGACGCCGCTCTGCTTTGTTTAACCTACCGCGCAATAGTATTAGAACTTTCTTAAGCAGTTCTCTTTCACATGCAAATAAGAAGAAAGATATAAAAACAAAATACAAAACTATTAAGTTCATTTTTGTTGGATCTTTTCATAAATTCCATTTTTATTTATTTTTTACTTTTTTAAAACTAAAAAGCCTCAATTTCCCGCACTCCCTTACAGAGCGTATTTTATTCTTTATAAGAATTTTTTTTTTTTTTGGTGGGGTAACAAGTAACTAGACATTCGGTTCCAATCCTTAAAGGAAAGGGTAAGGGGCGGAGGAGAAAAAAAATGATTTTGAAACTTGACTTTAAAAATAGTCTTTAAAATGTTTTAGAAGAATTCAAAAATGTTCCCCCTCTATTTCAATCTTTTTTTACTATCGTTCTAACAATAAATGTATATTCATATTGTTATGCACCTACGAAAGAAAAATGTTATCTCTTTACTTTGCAATTTCTTTATATAGTTTCTTTCTCCCTTCGTTCTTTTTATAGAAAGTAAGATTTAACTCTCCTGTGATGTGATAGAGGTCGACTCCCCCCCCCCCAACCAGAAAAAAAAATTTACTTATCCAAATGTTTAAATATGTGTATGCAACCATAAGGAGGGGGTGGGGAAACGGAGAAAAGGGAGCAGTTCACCGCAAAAAAAGAAGATATCGGTGGATTTTCCAAGATAATGATGAATAGGAGAAACATTTTCTATAATACCGAAAGCTGTGAGGTCTGCTTGAAAAGGTATTGCTATAGAGAGCATAGTCATCCGTATAATAAAATTTGGTAAAGAGGGAACAGTCTGTATGGGTATATAGCGGTTCAAATTAAAGTAAGTTTTCATATTTGGAGGATATGCATATCAGTCAGAGGCTAGTGGCGGATCTAGGGGGAGGGGGGAGATCGTACCCCGTGTGAGCACACTTAACGCTGTTCTTTCAGGAAATCATGCAACATTTGTACAGTTTTTTTTTTTTAAATATTGTCCTAAAGACCCGAAAGAATTTGGAGTGTTACACTGCGAACTGTTGGGATTTTATTTTTTTAAAAATCTTCATCGATTTATGTGATTGATCTTTGTTTATAAACCTTTTGAGGCGAGCTCCGATAATAGTTGACCAAATGCTTTAGACATGATTTTAAAGTATATCATGGATTATTAAGTCGTTTTACTGTTTATTTTATAAAAAAGTTCACTTTAAACAAAATATTTTTTAGTGTGGAACGTTTAATTACTAAGATAATAAATATGTTAATTATTAGTTTATTAAACGCTTTATTATAGAATATTGAAAATATATTAATTTTACTTTATAATTACAGCATACTAATTTGTTGGTAACAATTTAACGAAATCAGTAATTGCACGCACGCTGTATATTTAATTATAAGATATGTCACTGACGATGGTAGACGGTCGAAGCGTGAAGGTCCCGGGTTCGGGTCCCTACGCGTGGCTGTCGATCTAACGGTCTGGCGTTTTGGTAGGTTTTCCTCAGATGTAACTTGAATACGCGTTAGACCCCCTTAGAAAGTCCTCCTACCAAGGCACCCCCATCTTTAGCAGATCGCCCTAGAGTAGCGTTGCCCTAATCATAATCACACAAACAAACATTAACAACATAATATTTCAACGAAATTACTTTAGTAAAAAGTTTTTTCTGGGTCCGCTGAACTTCGTTTTAGAGAGAGTTGACTCTATAAGCTTTTTCAAAAAATTATATACTACTTTATAATAAGAGTAATTTGACGTACATCTATCAGAGTAATTTGATAATTTATTTCCCAGTAATCTTACGTCTTTACGCTGTGGCACCCAGAAATTCCGCGGCTCTAGGGGCCCCAAAAGCTGTAAAATAATTAAATGTGGCTTTTAGGATCGTAAGCCTAATTTTCAAATACTGCATATTCTATTATTCTATTCCCTCTAAATTCCTCAGTAAGGTGGCCCCTCTTCAATCTCTAGCCGAGGGCCCCCAAAGGAGCCTCTAATAGACGGTTTCCGCTGAATAAAGTTGTCTTTGAACTGTTTCCCGGATAAGTTTGATTTAGAAAGTTACAGAACTATTTTTTTTGATTTAGAAAAAAAAAACAGAATTACTCCTTTCATTTGTATTAGTTAAACCAACGCAAACGGAGAGAGGTGGTAAATTAGGAACACTTCGGTAAATCCTGGCTTTTATGGAATACAATGTTTAAAGACTCTAGTGCTGCCATCTATGTTTGATTATCGGAAACAAAAATGTTTACGGGGATAATTTGAATTTTGTGATCTCCCCCCCCCCCCAAAAAAAAAAAAAATGCCTGCCTTCATTCTGTCTGTATACTAAATTTTGTCTTGGAAGAGTCATCTACATATTAAAGTATGTATTGTGTTCAAGCGGGTTCTAACGCGTATTCGCATATTAAAATAGAATTTCAAAAATAATGGATGTGTTTCATTGTATTTTGATTACAAAATATGTTAGTAGTAATTTATATTAGATCCAAAAAGTGATAACCATTTCTTTTCAAATACCTCTTATTTTTCGTATCGATTATAAGGTACTGAATCGTGTTTTTTAAAATTATAAAAGGAAAATTTTGTTTCGTTTAATTAGTGTACTTCAAATACCTCAGAATATTATTTTGGGCTCCCGTTCGGACCAATCTATTTGAATGTATGAGCAAACATGCATTTATAGCCCTTCAGAGATGAATTATATATTGATAATTATGTAACAAACACGTGATAATTTGAGATTCTCCCCTTACCAATACCAATTACAGGTAGGTTATTGGCCATATTACTATTTAGGATTATTAGGTCACATTTGCCTTGTGATGTAAAATCCTAAATAGTTAACTCGCATAGATTTCATCACAGAGTAGTGAAATTTTGAATTTGCATGAAATGAGGATCAAGGAATTCACTGAATAGGTTTAAAAAAAAAAAAAAAAAAGAGAAAAGAAAAGAAAAGAATAGTTTAGGAATATTAGAAACTTCAAATCTGATTTCAAAAAATAGAATGTAGAAGAGTAGAAAACATTAATCGATAAATGTAGATCAAGACATCTTTTGCGGCAATCAAAATTGAAAAATAATAATTTTTACCATGTGGAACCGCCGGAAATGTGACATGCCGGCAATATGTAGCATTAAATTCTGTCTTACTTGAGAGTCTGTCAAAATGATTTCATAAGGCTAAACATAGAGACAATACAAGGTGTCCCAAAAAAATGTAACACGCTTGTAATATAAAAAAAAAAAAAAAAGTTCAAAATAAGGTAGGAAAGAAGACTTAAGTTTGAAAAAAAAAAAAAAAGAGTCCTCTCGTTAATATTTAAAATGAGACACTTTTTAAGATTGTGTGCGATCCCCGTACAAAAAATTCCCGGTAATATTGGCCCAATACACTGCAAATTTTTGAAAATTATATCCTATAAAGTGTCAGAGACATGTAGATAAATATAGATTGACTTAAATCACTTTTCAATGGCTCCCGGAAGGAAAAAAAAAAAATCACGGCGGATGATCCCATTTCAGGGGTGGTCCAGAAATTAAAAAAAAAAAAAGAAAAACTTTTTGCACTTCATAGTTCACTTCTGCTCTTCAGAGATAACCCCAAAAAATGGTCCGTGCGCACACTGAAAAAATGTGCGAACGGAATTATATTAGCAGCACCTTTCCCTCCCGCAAATCCATCCGCTTCTGTTATCAGAGAGTAGTTCGGAAAGGTGGCGGTTAATAATGTGGGGGGAGGGGGGATAGAAAATCTCGCGTTTTAAATTCACAAAAATCTAGAAATGCACTTAATATTTTTTTATTATTATTATTCAATTTGTTAATGTGCTTACTTTTTAGTTTTTCCTTCGGGGGCTCATGTGCTCAAATAGACGAGCCACCACTGTCAATACCATCGTTTAGGTTGGCACGATAGGTCCATCCTTCTTCAGCTGTTTAAAAAAAAAAAAAGTTCCACCATCCACACAGCAGGAAAATTAGAACTGAAAAGCAAATAACAGAGAAAAGTTTATATTCGGAAAAATGGAGAAAGTAAAAAATCAGAGAGAAAATAAAAGCTGTACAAGAGATGGGGTGAGAGAAAAGAAATTGGGAAAAACAAAATAGTAAGATAAAAATAAAATTAACGAAAGAAAGAAAAATAATGAAGAATAGTTTTGTTCATAGTATTATGAAAAATGAAAATTTCAGAAAAAAGTGAAAGAAAAATACTTCCAGTGTATTACCATTGTCATTTGTTTTCTTGTATTAGCGGAGTGCTTATCACTTTCAAAATTTGTGACCCAATTTTTGATCATAAATTTCATCGCCCCCCCCCTCTTCCAATGCATTAGCAATGTGTTGGCTGCAATAATAATGTACTTTGATGCTAAAGCTCCAATACAACTTTAGTCGTAAATCGTTCAAATTATCAAGATAAGTATTAAATTACAAGACAAGCGCATTGCAGTCACTAGTAAATATTAAATTCGTTCTTAATTTAGTATTTATAAATTAATTATAAATTAATTATCAAATATATTGTGTTGTACTGATACATTTATAAGTATGTTATATGAGTATAAATGTGTATTTTATTTTTCATTATGCCGGAATATATTTCGTTTTGCTTCGTTTCAGTAAATTAATAATTTTTAAATAGTCCTTTATTTTCGACTTTTCAATATGCTCGCGTCCCCCAAGATAGGGTTATCACGCCCCCCTAAGGCGAGGGGCGCCCCCACAGTTTGAGAATCGCTCCATTAGCGTGCGTCGAACGGCATAGTCAGTTTGAGCAGTAGAGAATTTCAATCGAATTCTTACTCATGGAAAGAGCAATAATTTGTCAAAAAAGTTCTTTTTCGAATCTTTAATATTTCCTTAACTATTACTTTTTTAAAAAAAAGAAGAAAAGGTTTTTTTTTTTTTTTTTTCGTAAATGACTTTTAAAGATAGGCTTTCATTTTTCTAATAGATTTTTTAGTATATACAGTCACCTTAAAAAAATTATTATTTGTTAGTTTATTTATTTGAATATGCAGCCTTTTTAAAATGTATGGCACTGTACATAAATGCATGCCATTAGACTATAATTTTGTAGCTGGAAGACGGGGCGTAGCCAGGGGGGGGGATATCGGGATATATCCCCCCCCGAAACTTTTGGATTAGTGATGAAATTCCGTCTATTTATACACATATAAGTTCATATCCCCCCCCCCCCGAAAAATTTTCCTGGCTACGCGCCTGGCTGGAAGCATAGTGCTAATTTCAATAATTTTAAGAAAAATTGTGGATACCACATGAGTTCCTTGTACGTCTATTAACTTATAAATATTTTAGGTGCACTTCATCTAAACGTATTTCATTTGAAGACATGCAGTAATACTAAGGTTTAGTGATTCTAGTCAAAGATATAACCATGATATGACCATGAGATATAACCATACTCGGTTCAGTTTGAAAGATTTATTTTTGGCACTTAATTTAGCGATCCAACCTTATTGTATTAAAATTCTTTTTGGGGCCCTGTAAATAAACTATCCAGTAGATAAAAACCGAATGGGGGGTGCACAACAAGATGTTACAACAATCCTAAATATAAAATCTCAACATTCTGAGACTAATAGTTTTTGGAATATGCTAATTAAAATGGACTTGAGGTTGGTTAAAAAGGATTGTTCGTGCATATACAGGATGCCTCCAAATTCATGGGCCAAACTTTAAAGGTAGATAAGATACATATAAAGAAGCACTTTTTGCATAGCAATGTGGGGTCGGAAATGAAAAGAACCATGCCGTTCCAGCACGACTGGGCTCTATGCATGTCCGCAATACTATAGGTAATTAGCTCAGCATTTTCAGTTTTTCTTCCAGCATTTTTGATTTCCGTTACCTCATTAAAAATGTAGGCGGAAAAATGCACATGCAGTACTAATCCTGCGCATTATTAAATGCACATTGCAGAAATAGGTGAATCGCCATCCTGCTGAAACCACGAGGTACTTTTCATTTACGACCCCATATTGCTATACGAGAAATGCTCCACGTATACGAACATGCATATACATGCGTATCATAAAAAGTCTCGCAAAAACTCTTCAGAGTAAATTTAGAAATAGACAAAATCGATTTTCTCATCAAAATCTGCTACCGAATTTTTTTGAAATCACTATACTTCCTTTTACTTCGCACGGGGAAGCAATATACCAAACAAACTGAAGCCCCGGCATTTATGTAGGTTAACACAAAATAATGTCACGGGATCATTGCTACACTAAAAGCAATCTTCCGCGGCCGTCGTCGGTTATTACTGACTGAGGTGAATATATTCAAATGGTTTCGGGAATTCTTTCCCAAATAAATAAATAAAAAATCTTTTTGTAGAGTTCCTTTCCAATTTCGTGTTTACCTTCCTTTTGAAAGAGAGAAATCTGAATCTTTTTTTTTTTTTCTTTTACCCGAGTGGAAACTACCAAAAAGACTTTCTCATAAACAATTCACCAGCAACTCAATTGCATCGCCTTAGCATGTAGCAGAGAAAATATATAGATGTTTGTTTTCTCCTTCATTCAAAACGAGGTTTATTTGTTATGCTTTCCCGAAGTTTCCCCCCCCCCTGCAACTGAGAACCTGCTCCGTTTGAAAAAAAATCTCCCCGGAAATCTTGTGGGTGTTGTACAAGAGTCGGAGCAGTGGCGTTTCCTCCAATGGAGCACATGAGCACGTGAACCCCCAGAGCAAAAACTAAAAAAAAAAGTAAACACATTAACAAATTAAATTCAGTACACTTCTAGATTTTTCTGAATTTAAAAGGTGAGTTTTTCTCTCCCCCAACCCCCACTGCTATTAAATACGCTTATTATAGCTAACGCACTGTATAGCAGGTGACTACAGCATGGTATTTCGTCGCTCGCACGGGCGATCGTCCAAATGGCCTTCTGAACCGCTCTCTGAGAAAAGACGCGGAGAGAGTTACGGGAGGAATAAGGCGCTGCTGATATTGCTCGTTCGCACATTTTTAGTGTGTTCATGGTCGATTTTTTTTTTTTTTTTTGCTGTAATCTGTTCCGTATTCTCCCTTGGTTTGTTATGTTCGGTTAGCTAATCCATTTTTTTTTTTATTATTTTCTATATTTTTATCGTTTTTCATTACAGTATTTTTTACGAACTAGTGTAAATAATTAAGATTGGAGTAAAATAAGTGTTACGTATCTAAAGCAATTATATTTTTCAATATTATCCTTCGAAAAAAAAAATTGAAATGCAAAATCAAGAAAACATTTTTGCTAAAACTGATCTTGGTGGCGAAATGTAAGACCAAAGATTACTTGTTTTCTTTCAGTCGCATGCATTGTTTAACTTTAACCCTTTAACGCGCAGTGTTCCCTCTCAGGGAACACCAAACTCTGACGTTTTGACTGCTGCCAGTTACAAAGAATAGATTTGTTTTCTATAAAAATAGTTGCGGGTGACATAGCTCCACGAGAATCCTTTACTTTTCAGCACGTCATTTCCCGTAAAAAAATGGTCACGATTATTTTCAACACTGACATCTGCTGAAAAATGGAAGAATGCGAGAACAGTTGGACAGATTGCCCAATGCTGAAAACAGGGCAGTCGTTGCCATCGTTCGACTTAACTACCAGCAAGATGGCGGACGATCGAAACGTTCATCGCGTGCCACAGAACTAGAGACTCTTTTTTGACGACAGCTGGCTGTGCCGGCACAGCCAGCGCGGTAGCTTTTTCAACGACAGCTTTTTTTTACGACAGCTGGCTGTGCTGGCACAGCCAGCGCGGCTTTAGCTTTGCGCGGAGCAAATATTTTGGGAGTTGAGGGCGTGCGCTAATGACCGACAGTGTTGGAAACTGCAAATATTAATAGTGTGATGTGACAACTGTGAAATATTATTTCGCAGTAAATTCATACTTTAACTTTCTGAACGGCGTAGATGTTTATTCATTGACGTATTGGGGTGCAAACGTGTTGCAGGTTTCACTGCAATACACTTGAATCCTTTAATAACTAAAATACTTTTTTTATCATTAATTATTTTGAAAGTTTAAAGCAGCATTAGAAGATGATCTCCTCTTAAACATACTTTAAATGTTTTCCTTTAAATTTATTTCTTCCTTGGGGGACCCTCTTGGGGGAGACCCCCCTGAACCCCCCTATTTTTTTAGTTTCATTATTGCCATATTAAAACCATATTAATTGACTGTCATTTCATCTCTCATCTTTCGTGTATTTCGCCTGGTAACCCTATGTTGAAATTTTTATGACTGTAACTTATTTATAGAAAAATACATGGGATGCATATTCTACAGCTTACGAAATATTGTAACAATAGATTAAAGATGTTGTGAACTAATAGTATTTAAATGTATGTAAAAAATACATGTTATGCATATTCTACAGCTTACGAAATATTGTAACAATAGATTAAAGCCGTTGTGAACTAATAGTATTTTATATATGTAAAATTGTGTCGAGTACTTTTATGTCGCATTTTTGGGACACATTTTTCATACAATTTTCAATAAAGGGGGTGAGAGATAAAATGACAGTCATTAAAATATGATGTGCACACTACGTGACTTCCTTGCACGTCTGTTAGTGCATAAATTTTTAATCCATTTCATTGAAATTTATTTAATTTCAAATTGATATACGATACTTTAATAATATTAAATTTCGGCAATCTCTCGTCAAATATAGGAGATATCGCTAAACTGGGTTCAGTTTTAAAAACATTTTTTGCAGCCAAGTTGGCGAGATTTGATGCTTAACCACAATGATGACTGTCTATAGATTTCTAATGTACTGGAATTAGCCATGGACACTTTTATGTATTGAAGGTTTTTACGGTAAGCCTGTAAATAAACTTCTCTGTCGATTACAATCAAAAATGAAGTTGTAGATGGTACATCATCTCCAAATGTCATAAGAATGTTACCTAATTTGTTATTGGAATAATCACTGCCTTTGTATTTTGAACCAATTTATAGCAATTCGAGTATTAAAAACATTTAATGTGTAATTTTTGTACGGCGAAAATTGTAATAATAGATTAAAGCTGTTGTGAACTAATAGTATTTAAATATATATAAAAAATACATGCGATGAATTGATTGTATTCTGTCGATTACAATCAAAAATGAAGTTGTAGATGGTAGATGCACATCAGCTACAAATTTGTAGTGCATCTACAAAGCTTGCAAAATTTGATGCAAAATTTGATGTGCATCTACAAAGAAGTTGTAGATGCACATCAGCTACAAAAATCATCAGATGAATTGATTGTATTCTGTCGATTACAATCAAAAATGAAGTTGTAGATGGTAGATGCACATCTACAAAGCTTGCAAAATTTGATGCAAAAATTTAATGTGCATCTACAAAGTTGTTGTAGATGCACATCAGCTACAAATGCTATAGGAATGTTACCTTAATTTGTTATTGGAATATTCGCTGTCTTTGTATTTTGAACCAATTTATAGCAATTCAAGTTTTAAATACATTTAATGTGTCATTTTTGTAGGTACCTTCCATGCGAGAGAAGGTTCATTGTCTTGAACAGAACATAATCAGCCTGTCCTGTTTTGAACTTGGAATTAATTTTGCATGGCAATTAGGGCAACCCTATTTATTTTTTGTCCCCGCAATTCGTACAGAACTTCCACTTTCAGAGAGGGATGCGACCGGAGGGGGGGGGGACTTCTAACATCATAAAAATGATGTCATGCTTACGGGGGGTGGACTGCATAGAGAAACATGCTCGAAAGATACCGAGACGGATTAAAATCGTGGGGTATAGAATCACTACAAGCAGGGATGTACGTGCAGCTGCCGTTGTAGAGGAGAGACAGAAAGCTACACCATCTCTCTTATGTAACAAATGCTTTTTATATGTATATAAGTCTGGATAAAAAAATGAAAAAAAACTCGCCCTCCTCTTTCGTGTAGTGTCTAATCTCCTCGATGGCAAGAAGGATCTTTTCAATTCAATCAATTGTCAGTGAGTTTTCTTCGGAAGCAAATTCTAAATTCATTCGATCAATTTGTCTGACAAAGCCTTCGTTTGTAGTAACTTTGGAATGCTCGGGAAATGAATAAAAGATGGCCGTTTATTTTAGGCCGCTTGCTATGCGAGGCATTGTGAGGGGAAGGTAGATAGAAAACAAAGCATTGTGTAATGTACACATCCTCGACATGTTTTTCCTCCGATGCTTTTCTAACTGTATGACAGGAACACAGAACACAAAGTTTCATGAGCGAGATTTGTTGCCTCTTCGAAGGAAACAAAAATTAGAAGTGATCTGAAAATAGCTGTTGAACTTATCCTTAGTTATACACTGATGATTGACTCTGAAACGCTTCCTGGTTTGTCACAACTCCAAAAGTTTTACCGACATTACTAAAAAAAAAAAAAAAAGTAAATAAAAAATGGAAAAGTTAAGCTCGAGAAACGTATTTAAATCCACACAGTTTGTTCAATCACGAAAATTTTCGTAATTATGTGTAAAAAATATATAAAACACTCTTCTTACTTTAAAAATCTAAAAATCCTCTCGTTTCCAAATTTTTAAGCGTTTTCCCCGCAGTGTTATGCAAAAGAAGTTAAACTAATATTAGGCTTGAAAATTTTAACATAAATGAAGAAAAATATAGAATTAAACTAAATATGTTACTTACATTTATGAAGCTAAGCCTCGTGCAAACAACGGGTATTTCAGTTAGTAGCAAATACAATGAGTCAAACATTTTCCCATCTATACTCAAAAGCATATTTACACTGAATATATTTCAATATGATTCAGAAAATACATTTTTTTCTCAGCTGTATTTTTTTTTTCTTCTGAAGACTGATTTAATGAGAATAATTCACGCATGTGTAAAATACTGTAATTTATTCCAAGATTACAGGGTTTATATTATCAGAGTGTGTGTGTTGTGTTAAGGGAAACCTACAAGAGATGTCGCTGCCGAGGTTGGGATGCCTTGGGCGAAGGACTTTTTAAAATCTATAATATAAAGATTAAATTCTGTATGTCTCGTATGATTCGTGGACTGGTTGTGTACAACTCTACTAAAATGGACCTATCAGCCTGAAATTTGCACAGATATGTTAGAATATCATGAACAAACATGGTCGACCTTAAACTTGAAAGTGCACCGTTCGGAAGTTTAGAGATTTTATATGTTCTCCTGCAAAACCTTTCCGTAATTGTAACCCAGGTAGAGAAATAAGTTTGATATACGTATCGTGGTTGCTTAGTGTAGCGATTCTTGCCGAGTAAGCATTTTGTGCCACAAGTCTCAAAGTCAAAATTCTAGTACATATAATGAATCGACCATTTTGTTTTTGAGTCGTCAGTCTTTATGAACTGTGTGTAACTCTTTAGTAAGTGACCAACGTCCGCATTATACGGACAGTCCATATTAAAGGTTTTTAATGTATTTAAAGCAGTCCCGTAGTTTCATCCTATAATCACGACTGCAATAGCCGTTTTGTTTAAATTACGATTTGGAGAAACTATTTCTATTTTCTTTTGAGTAAACTTCTTTAGGCGCACTAGGAGTAACTCATTATTTTTCTGACGAGTAACGCTCATAAGGAAGTGAAGTATTTTTCCCCCCTTCCTTTCTTCATTGCGGAACAGCTCTCCGCGTTCGTTCTGCGAACATCGACTGTGCTCCTACGCATCGGCATTACTCCTACCTATTTTCACTAGCGGATCGAGGGAGGGGCTAGGGTGTGACGAAGTTCTCATATTTTTCGCGTCTTAAAATAATGTTCCTATGTTTCGGCTTTCTAAATCAAAATTTCGTATTCCGTATTTGTCTCTCTCCACTTTGTTTTTCGGCTCGATAAAATGCTCTTTCCTTTTGCGCGACGCTATGTCTGGGATTTTTCGGGGTTTCCCTTCTAAATTAATTTCGCTTTAGCATATGCTGTGTAAGTTCTTGGTGACTCCCGGTCGCCCCCTTCGCTTTTCTCTCGGGGTTGTAGCCTTATGTATTGGCATTCGCCAAATTCTGGCACTTGTGTCTTGGCGTTAATCATTTAATCCGTTTGTTTCAAATTTTTATATTGTTAACGCCTACCGGACGGTGGTTGTCACGTGGGGCAGTGGCTTATGAGTGCTCATATTTTACTCGCCAACCTGTAGAGAGCTGGCAGTTTTGTAGGAAGATTTTAGTAACACTTCTCGATTGCTCTCCGTCAGAGGAGGTTGTGTTCGTTTTTTTATGGAACTCCGGCATGCCGTGTGGCCGGAACAATTAGATATATTCCTGGTGTTATTTTATGAAACAATGTACTGTACGTAATTGAAGTTGCTTACGTCAAGTCTTTTTTTGCTGTTACCTTCAATAAACGTAGCTTTTCTGATTTCGAGTCGTCTTCCTGTTTTAATAGTCCTCAGCGTACTTCATGGATATATTAATTACACTTTACGTCTCGTAAACGGCCGAGAGGATGTTCTCTTAATCCACCTCCGACAACTCCCTCATATGGGGCTTCAGCCCCCCCCCCCAAAAGAGATTGCTCAAGGGTAACATTCTGCTTTATTATATACTTTAAATACCTAAAATGATCATATTTTATTACTTAGCCCCTCCCAAAAGCCTATACATTGGTTTAGACTAAAATTTTGATTTGTAGTACATTTTAATTGGGTGAAATAAGCTTTTTAAAAAATTTAGCCCCTCCCAAAAAAAATCTCTGGATCTGCCACTGCCTGTTTTGAAGCAAGATCTTGACTGATGACTCTCTTCAGTGGATAAATGGACCGGCTCTTCTCAGAGCCACTGTGGGAAGCCTTTCGCTGAAAAGGCGGCGATCCTGCTGACTGTCTCTCACTGTTGTTACAGGCGGCGACCCAACCCGTCACCTCCGATAAACAAGGCCTACGCACCGAATACAGAAAGTGGCACAGTGGTGCATTCCGTGGTCCAAGCTCCGTTGCTTTACTCACATGTTTTCAATGCCATTATTACAATATTTACTAGAATTATGAGTTAAAACTTGACATGATTGGTTACCATGATACATAAATATTGTTTGCCTGTACTTAAATAGTATGTAATCTTGCTTTTAATATTGCTCGTGTGTTTTTGAGTTATTTATAATAATGAGCCAAATGTAAATTTTTAAACAGAATAACACTCCGAACAAAACCAGCAGAGGAAAACAAAGGTTTAAGAACGCTGTCATAGAAAAACGCAATAATAGACCCTACGTGCATTCGATACGAACCGACAGAAGAAACAACAGTTTAGGAACACAGTTAAAGAAAAATACCACAACATAGACATTCTCTCCATTCAAACCCCACGGGAAAACGTTTTAAGAAAACAGTGAAAGAAAAATAGTTCAACACAGACACTTCCTGGATGCTAACCAGATATCCAGACGGAACAACGGTTTAAGGACACGGGTATGTAACACCACAAAGAAACAAACACTGGCTGCAAAGGGTTTAAGAACAAAAGAATAACAAATATACACTCTGTGGATTCTAACTCAACTTCAAGCCCCAGCAACGGTTTAACACGGGGAGAGAACACCACAAACTAACGGACCCTGGCTGCAATCAATCCCAAACATTAGACAGAACCTGCAGTTTAAAAACAAGGATACAGAATAATAATTCGAAACCTACCAGCAGACGAAATCAACGCTTAAGAACACTGTGATAGAAAAACACAAAAAAAGAATGTACACTGCCTGCATTCGAACCCAACAAACAGAGGAAAACATCAGTTAAAGAACACAGTTAAAGTATAATACAAGACTATGGACATTCGCCCTATTCAAACATAACCTCCAAACGGAACAATGGTATAAGAAAACAGTTAAAGAATAATACTACAACATGGACACTTCCTGGATTCTAAGTAATTATCATGAATGACCAATGATTCTTACTGGAGATTTTAATGTTAATTTTCGCTCTCAAGAATCTCAGCCGTTAGTTGATTTTTTAAAAGAAAAATTGGATCTAACTATGAATACTTCTCGACTTCAATCTACAACGCGTTTCGGTACTACGATAGATGCTGTAGTTTTAAGAAAATTAGCAAATTTAGAGAGTAAAATTTATGTTTCACATTATAGTTACCACAAACCTATAATTTCATACATAAAAATTACGATGACATTCAAGTACCTATTTCCAATGGATAATATGAATATAACATTTATATAATCTTTGTAAAGTACATGAATAATAAATATAATTAAATTATAATAAAGTTAAAGTTTAATCATTTCAGGGATATGTGTCGTAAACGTCAAGTAAGTTTTATTTCAATCGCGCGTAAAGATTACACGCACACACTTTTTTTTTTTTTTTAGTAAAGAGTGGAAAAGAATAGCAAATAATTAAATCTGTGCAAGTAAAAATCTGTGTATGTGATTGCCAATGCTGTAACCTACTGAGTATCGATTTGCATTAATAACTAATCAAGATTAAACACTTTTATTTTCATAAATTTAATCGTTGGCTTGTGCGAATGTCCAATATTTGAACTTCAGAAAGATGGTCACTTTATCTTTAGCATTGATGATTCCTAAAGCAGTGAAACCAATGAGGGCAAACTCTGCCTGACTTAAACCACTATCTGTCTATTTTATCTGCGCACTCTCTCCCATGCCCAGTTGTACGAACACTGTATTTGAGTTTATAATACGGTGAACAACTGACCACAATTTTCTTGGACAGTCCCCAATTTCTGTGTTTTTTCCGATTGTCCCCAAAATGTAAAAAAGCAATTGAGGACAATTTTTAATTATTAGATTGTTTTTTAATTTGAATACTGTTAATTATTTCGTTACTTATAAAATGCCCCCGACTCTATGTTCAAAAATCTGTTTACCTTAGTTTGCAAGCAACATGTATAGAAGTTTGGTCAAAGTAGCAAACATTTGTCCATATTTACAAAAGAACGGTCTTGGATATATTTTTTGTTCTGGGACATAAGTACGTTCTCGATGCCACGTCCGACTACAAATTTCATGCGGGTACATCTCCGTTTCTTAGTTCGACGGAGATCTATAGCTCCTAGTCTAAAATGCCTGAAAGAAAATTAATTAAAATTAACCAGTATGCGTTTGCAGTTCTATTTCGTATATAATTCGCTTTTATTCTGTCGTTTTCTTTCTGCTACCATGGCAACAAACAGAAATTTTGAGTTATTTAAATCCTCTGCCATATCTATATCAAATTTTCAAAACTAAAGGAGAAAACGTAGCGTGCGTATCATTTCAAATTATGGTCACTTGTCATACAGTTACATTTTTACGGTGACAACTTATACAATTAGAAATCACTGATTAACCTTTAAGCAAATATTTCCGATCGGGGGAAAAAATCTAAATCTCTGTCCCACAAAAATAGCTATTTCTTAATGAAGTTAGCTGTCTAGAAACAATGAATAAGATTTATTACTCCGTAAAATCATTGCATTATTAAAGAAAGGGATTTTTTTTAGACAACTTCATCCCTAAAACACATTTAACGA
Organism: Cheiracanthium punctorium; assembly: GCA_038373885.1. NCBI lineage: Eukaryota > Metazoa > Arthropoda > Arachnida > Araneae > Cheiracanthiidae > Cheiracanthium > Cheiracanthium punctorium. The sequence continues at coordinate 153,847 of JAWZYV010013597.1, read as the reverse complement.
GAGGGTGGGAAGGGAGGGCTGATGTCGGGAACATTTTTTTTTTTTCTGGTCGAATTGGACAGAAGATCATCAGACTGTCCTACTTTTTGATTGTATATTACTAGTGTGCCCCGGGGGAACGATGTCAACCCTGACGCCCCGCGAACGATCAGTCTTGCGGAATTAATGGGTCTTAGGGGGCTCTGAGAATTTTGTATGACTACCTAACACAAAGTAATTACCCGTTTGAGAGAACATAAATCATACTGGCGATGAAACTGTAGAAATAAAAAGGTTTCTTGCATTGATCCATTAACAATGACATATTTGCTGATACATGATATCTAATAAAGAAACCAGCAGAATTGGGTGACAAAATTTCTTTTATTCTCTCTAAAAATGAAGCTTGGTTAATAAATCTTATCTCCTGGGAATTTTCCATTTGTGTAACGATATATAATTTGTAAGTTTGTCAATGAAAATAAAGTATATATAACGACTGTTTGGGGCGACACTTCATAGGTTATATTTAGGCTAAAATGCTTACTCTACGCGCCAAATAATTATATTTCCATTTTCTTGCATGTATAAATCGCTTAACTGAAACGCGTGATAGGAGGTTACGGGTTACCCCATTAGTGTTTGGTAGTTTCTCGCCAATTATTGGCGATATTGCTTAGCTGACTTGGGGACTTATTTTCATGCCAAATTTGGCAAATATTTCCCCCCAAAAGGTCGCCCTGCTTACTGAAATTCGGCGCGATTATACTGATAGCGTCTGTAATGTTTGCTACCATGCATTAGTATTACGTAATATAGGATTAAGTCACCCAATATACTCCACCAATAGGAAATGTTCCCCAAGTTCTAATTACAGCGGAAGTACTAGAAATTTAGCCAACAGCTACAAAAAGGAATGATCACCCGTCTGAGATATGTCAGCTTTCGCTCGCATTAGTTCTCTAGAAAAGCGCTCTCTTTCGTTGCATTTCGGCATTCCAAGTGACGCTTTCTCGCTTGCTTTGAGAAGACTATATTCATGCATGAATTTTTCATTGTTGTATCCAGAGAAACAGCTGAGGGTTTCCTCGAGAATTTTTACTGAATTTTAGCCAGTAGGAGGATGTTATTGTATGCAAAATACAGTATCTGAGAAGGCTTCTGTGATCGGCTAACTGCTATAAATCAAATTACTACTTGGTAATTCCTGTGAATTGTATTTAGCAGATTTTTAGTCGAATTTTTAGAAACAATAAAGTTTGTGTAATGTCCTGTCAATCTGGCTGGTTGCTAGAACCAGGGCCGTAGCTATTCCGTTTTTATAGAGGGGGCTCCAAATTTTCCAAGGGGGGGCTTTCATAGATACACACGTAGACATATATAACATACGCAGACATATATAACATGTGTGTATATATATATATATATATATATATATATATATATATGAGAAACAATTCAGTAGTTACAGAGATGCAAATAGAGTGAATGTATTAGAATTATTTTGAGTGTTCCAGTAAAAAAACTATTTGTGCATAAATTTTAGCTTATGTTACTCAAGACAGGGTAGATTTCTAATAGTGTCAAAATTTTTAGACTCGGTTCAGTAGTTACAGAGATGGCAATCAAAAATAATATAATTATTATGAGTGTCCCTGTAAAATTGTGATATGTGCTAGAAAGGTAGCCTATATTACTCAAGAATAGTGTACTTTTTTGTCAGCGAAAATGTTTTAGAATCGGTTCTGCCATTACAGAGATACAAATGGAGCTTAATGTAATTCTTATGAGTGTCCCTGTAAAAGAACTATTTATCATGTATGCATAAAAGGTAGTCTATAATACTCTGAAATAGTGTAGCTTTCAATCAGTGAAAAAGTTTAAGAACCCAGTAGTTGCAGAGATACCGATAATGATGTATTAGAATTATTTTAAGTGTCCCTGGAAAAGAGCTATATTTATGTTATATGGATGAAAATTAGCCTATAATACTCAGGAATAGAGCAGCTTTCTATCAGTGAAGAAAGTTTTCGTATCGGTTCAATAGTTACAGAGATACCCTTAGAACTTAATGTAATTCTATGAGTCTCCCTGTAAAACAGCTATTTATGCACTATGCATTAAAAGTAGCCTGTACTCTAGTACATATAGTAATATAGTATACTCAGGAATAATGTAGATTTCCATCAGTGAAAAAGTTGTAGAAACAGCTCAGTAATTTCAGAGGTGCCCATGGAACGTAATGTAATTCTTATGAGTGACCCTGTAAAAAAACTGTGATATATGTATGAAAGGTAGCATATATTACGCAGGAATAATGCAGTTTTCTATGAGTGGAAACGATTTAGAATCGTTTCAGTAGTTACTGGGACGTCCGTAGAGCGTAATGCATTAGAATAATTTTAAGTGCCCTGTAAAAGAACTATTTGTGCTATATACATGAAAGATAGCCTATAATACTCAGGAATAGTGTCGCTTCCTATCAGGAATAGTGTAGCGTGAAAAATTTTTAGAATTGATTCCGTAGTTACAGAAATACAGATAGATCACTATGTAAATCATATGAGTGTACCTGTAAAACAATTATTTGTGATACATGCATGAATTTTAGCTATGTTACTCAGAAATAACGTAGCTTTCTATCACTGAAAAAAATTTTAGAATCGATTCAGTGGTTACATAGATGCCCTTAGAGCAAAATGTAATTTTTATGAGTATCCGTGTAAATTTGTAATATAAGCATGAAAGGTAGCCTGCAATACTCAGGAATAGTGCAGTTTTCCATCACTGAAAGTTTTAGAATCGGTTCGTTAATTCCAACGATCCTAATGTAATTCGTATGAGTATCCCTGTAGAAGAATTAGTTGTGGTATATTGTTTCGAATTTTTGTGGCTGTTCTGGGGTTTAAAATTCTTATTCTACGTGTCAAATAATTAAATTTTGCATTTTGTTGCATCAAAATTGGTTAACTAGAACGGAAGATAAGAAATTTTGGGGTTCCCCATTGGTTAACATAGGGTTTTGTAAATCTCGAGAAATACTGGTGCTAGGCCTTAGCTGACCTCATTCTTCGGGACTTATTTTTGGTGCCAAATTTGGCGATATTTTCCAAAAAGTCGCCAAGCTTGGCCACATTTCGAACATTTAGCGGGATTTTTCCAATGGGTAAAAGTTTGTTCAAAAGTATATAAAGTTTGTTTTCTCGCATTAATATTACGTAATAGCCTAGCGATTAAACTGAATTTCTATGACGTACTCACAATTAGCTCTTTATGGGGATCCTTCGAGAAATTTCTCCTAGCTTCTGCGACACCTATAAAAGGACAGCACATTGTCCCAGTTGAGTTTCAGTTTGCTTCTGTCTGCTGATGGGAATATTTTTAGAATCGGTTCAGTATTTACTGAGATGCCCGTCTGTAATGTATTAGAATGATTTTGAGTGCCCCCGTAAAAGAACTATTTGTGTTATATGCATGGAAGATAGTCTATAATACTCAGGAATAGTGTAGCTTCCTATCAGGAATAGTATTGTGTGAAAAAAAATTTAGAATCGATTCAGTAGTTAGACATACACACAGATCGCAATGTAATTCATATGAGTGTCCTTGTAAAGGAATTATTTATGATATATGCCATCAATTTTAGTTTATGTTACTCAGGAATAGGGTAGCTTTCCGTCAGTAAATAAATCTCATGTGGACAACACATGACTTCCTTGTACATCTATTAAATCAAAAATATTTTCGGGCATTTCATCTAAACTTATTTTGTTTGAAAGAGATAAAATACTGCAGTAATAGTAAGGTTTAGAGAATTCTACCCAAATATTTCCGATATCGCCAAGCTGGGTTCAATTTGAAAGATTTCCTTCTGACATTTAATTTGCTCATATTTCACCAAAAGCCGACAAGCTGCAGATAGTTTCCGAGATTTTGGGGATAGCCAAGGTAGTCATTGACCACAGACTTTCAATGAATTGAATGCATCCATGCACCTTAATGTATTTTAAGTCATTTGTCAGACCCTGTAAATAAATTACCCAGTGGATTGCAATCAAAAAAGACATGCACAGTTAGATGTTACAATAGTTCTAAATACAAAATTTCAAAATTCTACGGGTAAAAGTTTTCGAGTTATGCAAAAAACGTAATAATTTTTGTCCCCAAATTTGGCGATATTTCGGAAAAACTTGCCGATAAATGGCGAGATTTTAGGCATGGACCAAACAATGACTGATTATTGCCAAATTTGGCAATATTTCGCCAAACCTCGCCAAGGACGATAATAAATGGCGATATTTTGGGTATGGACCAAATGACTGACTATCGCCAATTTGGCGATATTTGGGCAAAGCTCGCCAAGGTCGATGACAGACGGTGAGATTTTAGGCATGGACTGAACAATGACTATCTACAGATGTAATATATTGAAGATGTCCATAGACATTAATGTACTGAAATTCTTTTGGGTGGTCCTGTAAATAAACTCTCCAGTAGATTGGAACAAAAAACGAGATACAAAACTAAATGTTACAACAATCTTATATATGAAATTTCAACATTCTACGACTAATAGTTTATGAGATTTGAGAGTTAGATACATAACCTGTACACCAAAAGTCGCCAAGCTTGGCGAGTTTTGGTGTCTTTCTTGAGGGAGGCACGTAACCGCGGTCGGACCATTACCTAACTATATGGTTGGACGGTATCGTGTTTGAAATGGATCAAAAAGTCCTTAAAATTGCCATTGACCGTAATGTATTGGAAATCTTTTGAGTGTTCCTGTAGCAGAACTATAAATGATAAAGACACTTTTTTCGATGGAGAAATTCATTTTGTAACCCTTAACAGCATATATCACTTCTGAGTCGTTTGAAGTAGCTTAATACCTCTAAAATGCGCTTTAATTAATATCTGCCCATGGAGCGTAATGTATTTAAAATCTTTTGGGCGGCCCTGTAAATAAACTATCCAGTCGAATGGGACCAAAAGGGGAACTAGATATTACAACAATCCTAAATACAAAATTTCATCATTCTACGACCAATAGTTTTTGGGATATGCGAGTTACATGCATACGTGCGTACGATGGCATAGAAAAACTCTTCAAAGTAGACTCACGGTTGGTCAAAATGGGTTGCAGACGCATTTATATGATCCTGCATGCTAGCTTACGATGAGATGCATCGAAAAAATTCTTAAAATTAAATTTAGCGGTAGTCAAAATCGGTTTTTTCGTCGAAATTTGCCCCCGAAATTATTCGGAATCACATTACTTCCTTATACTCCTTACAAGGAAGTAAAAAATTTTACAATCGGTTCATTAGTTCCAGAGATCGTAATGTAAATCGAATGAGTATCACTATAAAAGACCTATTTGTGGTATATCCATGAAAGGTAGCCATAATTCTCCGGACTAATGTAGCTTTCTATCAGTGAAAAAAGTTTTAGAATCGGTTCAGAAGTTAAAGAAATACCCATACAGCTTAATGTATTACAATTATTTTGTGTGTCCCTGTAAAAGAACTATCTAAACTATATCCATGAAACTTAGCCTTTAATACTCCGAAATAAAAGCTTTATATTATTAAAACAAGTTTTCGATTCGGTTCTCTAGTTACAGAGATACCCATAGAGCATAATGCAATACTTGCCTGTCCTTCTAAAAGAATTATTTGTGATATATTCATAAAAAGGCAGTCTAAAATACTCAGTGGCTTTCTATAGGTGAGAAAAGTTTTAGAATTGGTTCAGTAGTTAGAGAGATAACCATAGAGTGTAAATGTATAATAATTATTTTGAGTGTCCCTGTAAAAGAATTATTTACGCTGCATACATTGAATGCAGCCTAGAATAATCAAGAATATTGTATCTTTCTATTAGTAAAAAAAGTTTAAGAATCAGTTTTGTAGTTACACAGATGGCTACAGAGCGTAATATAATCCTTATGAGTGTCTCTGAAAAAAATTATATATATATATCTACATATACCTGCATGAAAGGCAGTGCATAGTTTTCAGGAATAGTGTAGCTTTTTATTGGTGAGAAAAGTTTGTGAATCGGTTCAGTAGTTAGATATCCATAGAGGGTATTGCATTTAAATTATTTTGACAATTCCTGTAAAAGCAATATTTGTGCTATATGCATGAACTTTAGCTTATGATACTCAGGAATAGTGCAGCTTTCTACCTGAGAAATTTTTTTAGAATCTGGTCAATGGTTACAATTATGCCAATTTTATGTATTTCTTATGAGAGCCCTGTAAAATTCTTATATATGTTGCCGAAATACTCTGCTTGTTTCCGGGGTACGTCGTTCTAAAGTCCAGTTGGTGTAGAAAGTTCTAGTAAAAAGTCCACTGGTCAGGATGGAACACAACTTTATTGCTTATAGAACTTCGTTGAACAATCAGCTGTACAAAATTCACAAGCACAATTAAACAGTAATGTGCTTTTAACAGTCCGCTTAGATCAGAAGCTCTCACAAATTCTGTATTTCTCACACGAAATAAAACACTTTCACTGGCAAAAATTCAGTGAAAATATACGAGAGATAACACTAACAGTCTCTCAAGACTCAGCAATCAAGAATTTACACACAGCATTTAAATTCAAAGCTTGATAAACAGCGCGAAACACCGCTTCTATCACAGAGCAAAGCAAGCGTACTCACTCTCTCAAAGCATGATCAACACTGAACTGGGGCTTCAGAAACACGATTATATATATATGCCCGACGCAGTACAAGAATCTTCGAGAAAAGTCTATTTCGCGAAGATTCCACATAAAGCGGGAATGTTGATTACGTCATAGAAGCGAAATGTTAGGTTATGCGTTTTTAATGCGGAAAAACCAACTTTCAGGCCCCATTGGGAAAATCGCGCCAAATAACCACAATGTCGCCAAGCTTGGCGATTTTGGCGAAATGTCGCCAAATTTGGCGCCAGAAATAAGTTTCCAAAAGTGAAGACATCGAAGCCCTAGAACCCATATTTCTCGAGATTTCTAGAAACCCATAGAAAAACAATGGGAAAACCGACACCTCCTATCTCCGGTTCTAATTGACCGATTTTGATGCAACGAAAAGCAAAATTTTACTATTGGACGCGTAAAATACTAATTTTTAACTACTTTAAGCCCCAGAACAGCGGGTTGCCCCAAAAAATTATAACAATATGTATGAAAGGTACTTATATTAACTCAGGAGTAGCCTAGCTCTCTATCAGTGAAAAAAACTTTCAGACTCAATTCGGTGGTTACAGAGACCGTAATGAATTAGAATTGTTTTGAGTGTCCTTGTAGAACTATTTATGCTAATACATGAAAGGTTTTCTATAAGTTAATCCAATGTACAATCACTTTAACCTATACTTTTACATATATTTGAAACAATTACTTCCATTTGTTTAATTTTATTCTTTAAAAATTTAGCCCATTGTTCAGAAATATATTATTGACGGATTTTTTAAAAAGCATAGTTATACGGTATATTTTTGCCTTAAATCTAACGATAATGTCCCTTTGTTCAAAGGCATTTTTAATATAACCCTTTGATCCTATGTCCATTATTGACACACATTATAAACTGCATTGTTATACCGTGTATTTCTGCATTATTTCTAACAATGGACGCCCCTTTGTTGAAAGTCATTTTAAATAAAGGTTCAGTCCACTGTTTCAAAGTATATTATTGACACACATTTTTAAAGAGCATTGTTATACCGTGTATTTTTGCATCATTCCAACAATTACCTCCCTTTGTTGAAAGGCATTTTAAATAAAGGCTTAGTCCACTGTTTCAAAGTATAATATTGAAACACATTCTTAAAGACCATTGTTATATCCTGTATTTTTGCCTTATTTCCAACAATTACGTTCTTTCGTTGAAAGTCATTTTAAATAAAAGTTTATTCCGCTGTTTCAAAGTATATAATTGACACACTTTCTTAAAGAGCATTGTTATACCGCGTATTTCTGCCTTATTTCCAACAATTAACCTCCCTTTGTTGAAAGTCATTTTTAATAAATGTTTAGTGCACTGTTTCAAATTATATTATTGACACACATTTTTAAAGAGCATTGCTATATCATGTATTTTTGCCTTTCCAACAATTACGCACCTTTGTTGAAAGTCATTTAAATAAAGGTTTAGTCCTCTGTTTTAACGTATATTATTGACACACTTCTTAAAGACCATTGTTACATCCTGTATTTTTGCATTATTACCAACAATTACGTCCCTTTGTTGAAAGTCATTTTAAATAAAGGTTCAGTCCACTGTTTCAAAGTATATTATTCACAAACTTTCTTAAAGAGGATTGTAATACCGTGTATTTCTGCATTATTTCCAACAATTAACGTCCCTTTGTAGAAAGTCATTTTAATAAATATTTAGTCCACTGTTTCAAAGTATATTATTGACACAGATTTTTAAAGAGCATTGTCATATCATGTATTTTACCTTATTTCCAACAATTAACGCCCCTTTGTTGAAAGTCATTTTAAATAAAGGTTTAGTCCACTGTTTCAAAGTACATTATTGACACACGTTTTTAAAGAGCATTGTTATATCGTGTATTTTTGCTTATTCCAACAATTACGCCCCTTTGTTCAAAGTTATTTTAAATAAAGGTTTAGTCCACTGTTTCAAAGTACATTATTGACGCACGTTTTTAAAGACCATTGCAATATCGTGTATTTTTGCCTTTCCAACAATTACGCCCCTTTGTGGACGTTGTTACGCCTCTTTTCTCTACTTCCTCTAACCCGGTTTTCATCTCTTCGTGAGCGGCTTTTAACTCATCTAATCCGGTTTCTATTTTTCTTTGTCCATCTTCCACTTTCTTCTCTAGTCCGACCAATTCGGCTACAATTTTCTTTTCTAAATCGGCCTTCATCTGTTCTTGTGCGGCTTTCATCTCGTCTTGTCGGGCTTTCATCTCGTCTTGTCCAGCTTTCATCTCGTCTTGTCCGGCTTTCATCTCCTTTTTTCTCATCTTGTCCGGATTTCATTTCTTGCATCATATTCATGAGCTTTTGAAGTTGTTCTTCCATTTTTTGTCTAGTCAAAACCATAAACTGGAAAATTAAAGTCTTTCTTTAGAATCCCGATTCTGACACCAAATGTTGCGGAATTACTCTGCTACTCCTGGGGTTCGTCGTTCTAAAGTCCAGTTGGTGTAAAAAGTTCAAGTAAAAAGTCACTTGTCAGGATGGAACACAAACTTTATTTCTTCTAGAACTTCGTAGAACAATCAGCTGCACACAATTCACAAGCACAATCTAGCAGTAACGTGCTTTTAACAATCCGCTTGGATCAGAAGCTCTCACAAATGCTGTATTTCTCACACAAAATAAGTCACTTTTACAGGCTAAAATTCCGTGGAAATATTCAAGGGATATAGTACACTATCCCTTAAGACACAGCAATGAAGAATTTACACACAGCACTTTAAAAACAGCTTCACAAAGCAAGCTAAAACACAGCTTCTATAGCCACTACAAGCGTACTCAGAGCTCTTCACACATTGAATGTTCAACTCGCAACTGACTGACTTCGGGGCGATGCCCGCTTCTATAAATAGCCGACGCAGGAGGTACAAGAGGTTTCCAGAAAAGTCAATTTCTCGAGGGTTCTACATAAAGCGTGAATTTTGATTACGTCATAGAAGAGAAATGTTAGGTTATTATGCGTTTTTAATGCGGGAAAAACAACTTCCAGGCCCCATTGGGAAAATCTCGCCAAATGACCAAAAAGTCGCCAAGCTTGGCGACTTTTGGCGAAATATCGCCAAATTTGGCGCCAAAAATAAGTCCTCAAAAGTGAAGAGATCTAAGCTCTAGGACTAATATTTCTCGAGTTTTCTAGAAATCCCATATATTTGAATGGGAAACCGAAACCTCCGTATCTCCGGTTCTAATTGGCCGATTTTGATTCAACAAAAAGCAAAATTTATCTATTTGAAGCGTAGAATACGAATTTTAAACCATTTTAAGCCCCAGAGCAGCGGGTTGCCCCGAAAATTCGTAACATTGCCCCCTTCCCAAGGACTGCACGTCCCGGGCAGTACAATCCCGGTAAGGAGGTCACACAAATATACAGTGTCCAACCTTTAACCAAATCTTAAGAACATAATTTAAGCAAATAATCAATAAACACAGTAAGCAAATGCACTCTAATAAATAAATAATAGACATAATCAACAATTACACTAATAAGCAATAAATGTAATAAACAAATACACATTAATAAAAACCAATATATTACAAATATGTGCACTAAACATGGCGTAAGTAGTAAGTGAAAGAAAGTTGACGAAAGAGGAAGAGAAGAGAAAGACAGGAAAGAAATGAGAGTTGAAAGAAAATAGGAATTACGCCATAGTGACCATGGTCTGAGCTAATTATCACCGCGGTAGATGGCTAGCCGATCGTAATGTACAACTCTTGGCTTCGAGTTTGGTGACTTACGAACGCTTCGGGCCATTTAGAAAAGTAGTCAATGACAACTAGGATGTATTTGTTGCCATCCGAAGTTCGCGGAAGAGGTCCCAGGATGTCGAGGGCAATCCTCTCAAAAGGCGCTCCTACATTATAACGATGTAGTCTTCCACGGCTTCGTTTCTTCGGGCCTTTACGGGCGGAACAGGCGTCACAAGCTTGACACCACTTTTCGACGTCGCCTCGAGCCCTAACCCAGTAGAAGCGCTCGCGAACTTTCTGCAGGGTCTTCATTACGCCAAAATGGCCTCCAGTTAAGCCATTATGAAGTTCTTCTAGAACCTTCGGAATCCTCGAACGAGGGAGTACTAACTGCCATCGGAGCATCTTGCCGTCGTCCGACTCCCATTTACGATACAGGACTCCATTCCTCAGGCGAAGCGAATCCCATAAAGCCCAGTACTGTTTTGTTGCCGGACTGTAAGATGATATTTCTTGCCAACTGGGCTTAGCGCTGGATTTTTCCATAAATTCCACAATAGGTTTGATGTCGCTGTCTGTTAATTGGTCCGCCCGAACATTTTCGTCACTCCAGGAATCTTGGGATGGTGTCGATGATGTAACTTGGCGGACAACGGGATGTTTCAGATGGTAATTTTTCTCTGCCCTGGAGCAATAGCGACAACTGTCTATGCAGGGCCTTCTCGACAAAGCATCTGCATTTCCATGAGATGACTCTTTCCGATGACGTATCTCGATGTCATATTCTTGTAATCGCTGTATCCACCTGGCTATTTGGCCCTCCGGATTCTTGAAATTTAGAAGCCAGGTTTAAGAGGCATGGTCCGTTCGGAGCAGGAACTTTCGGCCGTACAGGTAATGATGGAAGTGCTCCACGGCCTTAATGATAGCAAGGAGTTCCTTTCTCGTAACACAATAGTTACGTTCTGCCTTTGAAAGGCATTTGCTCCAGTAAGCAATGACGTGTTCTTGGCCATCTATCTCCTGGGACAAAACTGCTCCGACACTCTCCTTACTTGCGTCTGTGTCCAGGATAAATGGCTTGTCAGGGTGAGGATACGGCAAGATCGGCGAAGATGTTAAAGCCGTCTTCAGTTCGTTGAATGCGTCCTCACATTCCTCAGTCCATAGAAATTTCTGTCCAGTCTCGGTCAATTTGTGAAGAGGTCTTGCAATTTGAGAAAAGCCCTTCACGAATTTTCGATAGTAAGTACACAGACCGAGAAAACTTCTTAAGTTGTGGATATTCTCGGGACGACTCCAGTTCTGGACTGCGGACGTCTTTTCGGGATCGGTTCGGACTCCGTGGGCGGATATTATGTGCCCGAGGTAACGTACTTTCCGACGAAACAAATTGCACTTCGATGGACTCAGTTTCAAGTTCGCCTCCTTTAATTTCTGCAGCACCTTTCGGATGTTCTCTAGATGCTCTTCGAAAGTCCTTCCGACGATGATGATATCGTCCAAATAAACTAGACATGCTTCGTAGGAAAGTCCTCTCAACACTGTCTCCATTAGTCGCTCGAATGTAGCAGGTGCGTTGCAGAGTCCAAAAGGCATAACTTTGAACTGCCACAATCCTTGTCCCGTGGTGAACGCAGTCTTTTCACGGTCATCGGGATGGATTTCTACTTGCCAGTAGCCACTCTTGAGATCCAGAGTGGAGAACCATTCGTTTCCCGATAAAGTGTCCAATGTGTCGTCTATCCTGGGAAGAGGGTAGCTGTCTTTCTTGGTAATGTCATTCAGACGTCTATAGTCAACGCAGAACCGGGTGGAACCATCTTTCTTTCGGACCAAAACAATCGGCGAGGCCCACGGACTAGTCGATGGCTCGATGACGTCATCACGCTGCATCTCCTCTAAAAGTCTGCTCACCTCTTCTTGCTTAGCAAACGGCAGCCGCCTAGGATGTTGCTTGATGGGAGAATGGCTGCTTGTGTCTATTCTATGTTGCGTTAACCTCGTACGGCCAAAGTCACCGGAAGTACGAGAGAAGAGGTCTTCAAATTCAGCTATTACTTTCTCTGCAGCGCTTCTCTGTTCTGCCGTTAACTCCACGTCTTGTAATAATTCCTTCGTCAGGCACTCGGAAGATTTAGCTGTCGTTTGGTTGATGTTCTTATTAATGCAGGTAACAGGAGTGCATGTCGCCAACACTTCATTTTTCTTTATCACCTTCGACTTGTCCGTCACATTTACTACTCTAACTGGAATTTCTGTTCTCGACAAGTCCACAAGTGTTGCTCCCACAAGTACTCCTCTGATGGAATCACTATTGCTTGGGTGTTCGATTAATCCAAAACGGAATTTATTGCTTTCTTTTACTGTTCCAGAAATTATTGAATCAGTTCTGGGAGGTAGAGTGATATCAGTCTGGGCTATTATTTGCTGAACAGGCAAAACAGTTTCATTTCTAATATCGAACGCAGCTATTTCTTCTGAATCTGAACGAAGCTCATTATTCTTAAAGTCCAAATTAAATTTGTGTGATTTTAAAAGGTCCAGTCCGAGAATAAAAGAGTCTGTAATATTGGCGACATATACCACATGGTCGTATCTGGCATTCCCAAACGTGATTTCTACTTGCGCTTTTCCGCCCACTTCGATCTTGTCACCTGTCACAGTCTGGAGAGTCAGCGAGGGCGGAGTCCAGAAAATCTTCAAATTTAATTTCTTAGCCAGATCCGTCCTTATGATGGTTACGTTCGCTCCAGTATCAATCACCATGTGGCATGGGGAACCATTAACGTATCCCAGTACGAATAGTCCATCACTGCCGCCATTCACTGATGAAATCTGTAAAACTTTCAAACGGGGCTTTTGAATATCCCTCAGCCTCTGTTCCTGAAAGTCGTCTCTTTTCTGTCTTCCTTTATGGGCTTCTCTGGTGCATTGATAACTGCGATCTTTACGACGAGAGTTCTTTTGTGCGTCGCAGTATTTTCGTAAATGCCCCTCGCTGTTGCACCTCCAACATTTCACTTTTCTTGGCTCTGACTGTTCTCGTCGTTCCACCAGATTTTCCAGGGTCTTTAATTTATTCTCTAATCTCTCCATTTCTCCATCCGTAGGCTCCTGGAATGACACAGCTCTAACATTATGCCGCTCTTTTCTTACGGCCAGCTGAGCTGCCTCTAGCTTCATGGCGAATAGGAGGGCAGACCTGAGATCTTTATAATCCGCCAAGATCAATGCTTTCTGAATTTCAGAGTCCACGAGGCCTTCAATAAAATGTTGCACTGTAACTTCTTCTCGAACATTATCAGGATAACTGCCATAGGCTAGATGACACAGCCTATCTATGTCGGAAGCCAGCTCTTGGAGGGTCTCGCCAGATCTCTGCATCCTCGACTTAAGTTGGATTCTACTATATTCTTTCTGGCACTTCTCTCCGAATTTCATCTCCAAGGCACTGGCAAGGGCGTCAAAATCTCCTATCTTCGTCGCTCCGATAGTTTGCAATACATTAATTGCATCTCCGCTAAGGGAAGCGGCCAGTTGATTAGCTTTCTCGGACTCGCTCCAACCATTGGCTCTGGCGACGATTGAAAATTGGGTCTTGTAAGCCTCCCAGGGAGTCTTTCCGTCAGAAGGCGTTAGTTTCACTGCTGGGTGGCGTGACTACAACCTGATGTTTTCTGGTACCTTTCCCAGCTTTACTAAACTGTCCAGTTTTTCTTCTAGCTTGTGATCGATCTTTTCCTCAATCCTTTCCTCGCATCTCGCTTAACTTTCTTCCAGGAGTGATACTCTTTTCTCTACTTCCTCTAACCCGGTTTTCATCTCTTCGTGAGCGGTTTTTAACTCATCTAATCCGGTTTCTATTTTTCTTTGTCCATCTTCCACTTTCTTCTCTAGTCCGACCAATTCGGCTACAATTTTCTTTTCTAAATCGGCCTTCATCTGTTCTTGTGCGGCTTTCATCTCGTCTTGTCGGGCTTTCATCTCGTCTTGTCCGGCTTTCATCTCGTCTTGTCCGGCTTTCATCTCCTTTTTTCTCATCTTGTCCGGATTTCATTTCTTGCATCATATTCATGAGCTTTTGAAGTTGTTCTTCCATTTTTTGTCTAGTCAAAACCATAAACTGGAAAATTAAAGTCTTTCTTTAGAATCCCGATTCTGACACCAAATGTTGCGGAATTACTCTGCTACTCCTGGGGTTCGTCGTTCTAAAGTCCAGTTGGTGTAAAAAGTTCAAGTAAAAAGTCACTTGTCAGGAAGGAACACAAACTTTATTTCTTCTAGAACTTCGTAGAACAATCAGCTGCACACAATTCACAAGCACAATCTAGCAGTAACGTGCTTTTAACAATCCGCTTGGATCAGAAGCTCTCACAAATGCTGTATTTCTCACACAAAATAAGTCACTTTTACAGGCTAAAATTCCGTGGAAATATTCAAGGGATATAGTACACTATCCCTTAAGACACAGCAATGAAGAATTTACACACAGCACTTTAAAAACAGCTTCACAAAGCAAGCTAAAACACAGCTTCTATAGCACTAAGCGTACTCAGAGCTCTTCACACATTGAATGTTCAACTCGCAACTGACTGACTTCGGGGCGATGCCCGCTTCTATAAATAGCCGACGCAGGAGGTACAAGAGGTTTCCAGAAAAGTCAATTTCTCGAGGGTTCTACATAAAGCGTGAATTTTGATTACGTCATAGAAGAGAAATGTTAGGTTATTATGCGTTTATAATGCGGAAAAACCAACTTTCAGGCCCCATTGGGAAAATCGCGCCAAATAACCACAATGTCGCCAAGATTGGCGATTTTTGGCGAAATGTCGCCAAATTTGGCGCCAAAAATAAGTTTCCAAAAGTGAAGACATCGAAGCCCTAGGACCCATATTTCTCAAGATTTCTAGAAACCCATAGAAAAACAATGGGAAACCGACACCTCCTACCTCCGGTTCTAGTTGACCGATTTTGATGCAACAAAAAGCAAAATTTTACTATTGGACGCGTAAAATACTAATTTTGAACTATTTTAAGCCCCAGAACAGCGGGTTGCCCCGAAAAATTATAACAATATGTATGAAAGGTACTTATATTAACTCAGGAGTAGCCTAGCTCTCTATCAGTGAAAAAAACTTTCAGACTCAATTCGGTGGTTACAGAGACCGTAATGAATTAGAATTGTTTTGAGTGTCCTTGTAGAACTATTTATACTAATACATGAAAGGTTTTCTATACGTTAATCCAATGTATAAGCACTTTAACCTATACTTTTACATATATTTGAAACAATTACTTCCATTTGTTTAATTTTATTCTTTAAAAATTTAGCCCATTGTTCAGAAATATATTATTGACGGATTTTTTAAAAAGCATAGTTATACGGTATATTTTTGCCTTAAATCTAACGATAATGTCCCTTTGTTCAAAGGCATTTTTAATATAACCCTTTGATCCTATGTCCATTATTGACACACATTATAAACTGCATTGTTATACCGTGTATTTCTGCATTATTTCTAACAAAGGACGCCCCTTTGTTGAAAGTCATTTTAAATAAAGGTTCAGTCCACTGTTTCAAAGTATATTATTGACACACATTTTTAAAGAGCATTGTTATACCGTGTATTTTTGCATCATTCCAACAATTACCTCCATTTGTTGAAAGGCATTTTAAATAAAGGCTTAGTCCACTGTTTCAAAGTATAATATTGAAACACATTCTTAAAGACCATTGTTATATCCTGTATTTTTGCCTTATTTCCAACAATTACGTTCTTTCGTTGAAAGTCATTTTAAATAAAAGTTTAGTCCGCTGTTTCAAAGTATATAATTGACACACTTTCTTAAACAGCATTGTTATACCGCGTATTTCTGCCTTATTTCCAACAATTAACCTCCCTTTGTTGAAAGTCATTTTTAATAAATGTTTAGTGCACTGTTTCAAATTATATTATTGACACACATTTTTAAAGAGCATTGCTATATCATGTATTTTTGCCTTTCCAACAATTACGCACCTTTGTTGAAAGTCATTTTAAATAAAGGTTCAGTCCACTGTTTCAAAGTATATTATTCACAAACTTTCTTAAAGAGGATTGTAATACCGTGTATTTCTGCATTATTTCCAACAATTAACGTCCCTTTGTAGAAAGTCATTTTTAATAAATGGTTAGTCCACTGTTTTAACGTATATTATTGACACAGATTTTTAAAGAGCATTGTTATATCGTGTATTTTTGCCTTATTTCCAACAATTATGTCCCTTTGTTCAAAGTTATTTTAAATAAAGGTTTAGTCCACTGTTTCAAAGTACATTATTGACGCACGTTTTTAAAGACCATTGCAATATCGTGTATTTTTGCCTTTCCAACAATTACGCCCCTTTGTTGAAAGTCATTTTTAATAAATGTTTAGTCCAATGTTTTAACGTATTGTTGCGGAATTACTCTGCTACTCCTGGGGTTCGTCGTTCTAAAGTCCAGTTGGTGTAAAAAGTTCAAGTAAAAAGTCACTTGTCAGGATGGAACACAAACTTTATTTCTTCTAGAACTTCGTAGAACAATCAGCTGCACACAATTCACAAGCACAATCTAGCAGTAAAGTGCTTTTAACAATCCGCTTGGATCAGAAGCTCTCACAAATGCTGTATTTCTCACACAAAATAAGTCACTTTTACAGGCTAAAATTCCGTGGAAACATTCAAGGGATATAGTACACTATCCCTTAAGACACAGCAATGAAGAATTTACACACAGCACTTTAAAAACAGCTTCACGCAGCAAGCTAAAACACAGCTTCTACAGCACTAAGCGTACTCAGAGCTCTTCACACATTGAATGTTCAACTCGCAACTGACTGACTTCGGGGCGATGCCCGCTTCTATAAATAGCCGACGCAGGAGGTACAAGAGGTTTCCAGAAAAGTCAATTTCTCGAGGGTTCTACATAAAGCGTGAATTTTGATTACGTCATAGAAGAGAAATGTTAGGTTATTATGCGTTTATAATGCGGAAAAACCAACTTTCAGGCCCCATTGGGAAAATCGCGCCAAATAACCACAATGTCGCCAAGATTGGCGATTTTTGGCGAAATGTCTCCAAATTTGGCGCCAAAAATAAGTTTCCAAAAGTGAAGACATCGAAGCCCTAGGACCCATATTTCTCAAGATTTCTAGAAACCCATAGAAAAACAATGGGAAACCGACACCTCCTACCTCCGGTTCTAGTTGACCGATTTTGATGCAACAAAAAGCAAAATTTTACTATTGGACGCGTAAAATACTAATTTTGAACTATTTTAAGCCCCAGAACAGCGGGTTGCCCCGAAAAATTATAACAATATGTATGAAAGGTACTTATATTAACTCAGGAGTAGCCTAGCTCTCTATCAGTGAAAAAAACTTTCAGACTCAATTCGGTGGTTACAGAGACCGTAATGAATTAGAATTGTTTTGAGTGTCCTTGTAAAACTATTTATACTAATACATGAAAGGTTTTCTATACGTTAATCCAATGTATAAGCACTTTAACCTATACTTTTACATATATTTGAAACAATTACTTCCATTTGTTTAATTTTATTCTTTAAAAATTTAGCCCATTGTTCAGAAATATATTATTGACGGATTTTTTAAAAAGCATAGTTATACGGTATATTTTTGCCTTAAATCTAACGATAATGTCCCTTTGTTCAAAGGCATTTTTAATATAACCCTTTGATCCTATGTCCATTATTGACACACATTATAAACTGCATTGTTATACCGTGTATTTCTGCATTATTTCTAACAATGGACGCCCCTTTGTTGAAAGTCATTTTAAATAAAGGTTCAGTCCACTGTTTCAAAGTATATTATTGACACACATTTTTAAAGAGCTTTGTTATACCGTGTATTTTTGCATCATTCCAACAATTACCTCCCTTTGTTGAAAGGCATTTTAAATAAAGGCTTAGTCCACTGTTTCAAAGTATAATATTGAAACACATTCTTAAAGACCATTGTTATATCCTGTATTTTTGCCTTATTTCCAACAATTACGTTCTTTCGTTGAAAGTCATTTTAAATAAAAGTTTAGTCCGCTGTTTCAAAGTATATAATTGACACACTTTCTTAAACAGCATTGTTATACCGCGTATTTCTGCCTTATTTCCAACAATTAACCTCCCTTTGTTGAAAGTCATTTTTAATAAATGTTTAGTGCACTGTTTCAAATTATATTATTGACACACATTTTTAAAGGGCATTGCTATATCATGTATTTTTGCCTTTCCAACAATTACGCACCTTTGTTGAAAGTCATTTAAATAAAGGTTTAGTCCGCTGTTTTAACGTATATTATTGGCACACTTCTTAAAGACCATTCTTACATCCTGTATTTTTGCATTATTACCAAAATTACGTCCCTTTGTTGAAAGTCATTTTAAATAAAGGTTCAGTCCACTGTTTCAAAGTATATTATTGACACACATTTTTAAAGAGCATTGTTATATCCTGTATTTTTGCATTTTTATTTTCAACAATTACGCCTCTTTGTTGAAAGTCATTTTAAATAAAGGTTCAGTCCACTGTTTCAAAGTATATTATTCACAAACTTTCTTAAAGAGGATTGTAATACCGTGTATTTCTGCATTATTTCCAACAATTAACGTCCCTTTGTAGAAAGTCATTTTTAATAAATGGTTAGTCCACTGTTTTAACGTATATTATTGACACAGATTTTTAAAGAGCATTGTTATATCGTGTATTTTTGCCTTATTTCCAACAATTACGTCCCTTTGTTCAAAGTTATTTTAAATAAAGGTTTAGTCCACTGTTTCAAAGTACATTATTGACGCACGTTTTTAAAGACCATTGCAATATCGTGTATTTTTGCCTTTCCAACAATTACGCCCCTTTGTTGAAAGTCATTTTTAATAAATGTTTAGTCCAATGTTTTAACGTATTGTTGCGGAATTACTCTGCTACTCCTGGGGTTCGTCGTTCTAAAGTCCAGTTGGTGTAAAAAGTTCAAGTAAAAAGTCACTTGTCAGGATGGAACACAAACTTTATTTCTTCTAGAACTTCGTAGAACAATCAGCTGCACACAATTCACAAGCACAATCTAGCAGTAACGTGCTTTTAACAATCCGCTTGGATCAGAAGCTCTCACAAATGCTGTATTTCTCACACAAAATAAGTCACTTTTACAGGCTAAAATTCCGTGGAAATATTCAAGGGATATAGTACACTATCCCTTAAGACACAGCAATGAAGAATTTACACACAGCACTTTAAAAACAGCTTCACAAAGCAAGCTAAAACACAGCTTCTATAGCACTAAGCGTACTCAGAGCTCTTCACACATTGAATGTTCAACTCGCAACTGACTGACTTCGGGGCGATGCCCGCTTCTATAAATAGCCGACGCAGGAGGTACAAGAGGTTTCCAGAAAAGTCAATTTCTCGAGGGTTCTACATAAAGCGTGAATTTTGATTACGTCATAGAAGAGAAATGTTAGGTTATTATGCGTTTTTAATGCAGGAAAAACAACTTCTAGGCCCCATTGGGAAAATCTCGCCAAATGACCAAAAAGTCGCCACGCTTGGCGACTTTTGGCGAAATATCGCCAAATTTGGCGCCAAAAATAAGTCCTCAAAAGTGAAGAGATCTAAGCTCTAGGACTAATATTTCTCGAGTTTTCTAGAAATCCCATATATTTGAATGGGAAACCGAAACCTCCGTATCTCCGGTTCTAATTGGCCGATTTTGATGCAACACAAAGCAAAATTTATCTATTTGAAGCGTAGAATACGAATTTTAAACCATTTTAAGCCCCAGAGCAGCGGGTTGCCCCGAAAATTCGTAACATTATATTATTGACGCACATTCTTAAAGAGCATTGTTATGCCGTACATATTTTAATTGATTCTAACGGTTACGCCTCTTTGTTAAAAGCGATTTTTAATAAAGGTATAGTCTATTGTTCCAAAGTATATTATAGCCACATTTTTAAACAGCATTATTATACCGTATTTTATAGCATTGTTTTTAAAAAATCATGTCTCTTTATTGAAAGTTATTCTACTAATATGATAAATGTAAAAGTTCACATTTTTGTGTGTTTGAGTGTTTTTGACTGTTTGTGACAAAAACCGTAGAACGGATTTGCGTAACATTTGGACTGAAAATAGCTTACGCCCTGCATTAATATGCAGTCTACCTTTTATGCATATAGCATAAATAGTTCTTTGACAGGTACGCTCAAAATAATTCTAATACATTGCGTTCTATGTACATCTCTGTAAGTACTATACAAGTTCTAAAACTTTCTCCCCTAATAGAAAGGTACACCATACCTGTATTTCATAGGCTACCTTTTTATGATATTTCACAAATAATTCTTTTACAGGGAGACTCATAAGAATTGGATTACGCTCTTTGGCATCTCGGTTAATATTGAACCGATTCTCAAACATTTTTCTTGCTCAGAAAGCTACAATATTCCCGTGTATTATAAGGTACCTTTATCCATTATATCACATAGTTCTTTTGCAGCGACACTCATAAGAATTACATTACGCTCTGAAGACACCTCTAATACTAAACGGTTTGTTCTTCCTTCCAGATATTAAAATTATTCTAAAATTCGTACCCTACGAGTCAAATAATTAAATTTTGCATTTTGTTGTATCAAAATTGGTTAAATAGAACGCGACGTACGGTGTTTTGGGTTTGCCCATTGGTTAGCATAGTGTTTTCTAGAAATCTCGAGAAATACTGATGCTAGAGCTTTGGTGATTTGACTTATGGGAACTCATTTTTGACGCCAAATTTGGCGATATTTCGCCAAAAAGTCGCCAAGCTTGGCGACATTTTGGTCATTTGGGGCGCTTTTACCAATGGGGCCAGTAATGCTTGTTTTCCTGCATTAATATTGCGCTGTAGCTTAGTATTACTAATTTCCGTTTTCATGACATAATCAAAATTCGAGCTTTATGCGGGTTTTTCGGGAAATAGCTCCTACCAGAATTTTCGCCTAGCTTCTGCGACACCTATAAATAGAGACAGGGCAGTCCACAAGAGATAGTTATATTCGAACTCTAATTGAGTTCGATGCATTACTCTGTAAATTGTGCTATTGGAAGCAGTATTTTGCTTGTTTTTGAGTACAGAGTGTAAATGCTTCATTGCTGAGTCCTGAGGGACTGTTTATGATTTCCTTTGTAAGTTTCCATCGAATTTTTGCCAGTGGAAGTGTTTTATTTTTTGTAAGAAATACAGCATCTGTGAAAGCTTCTGTACTGAGAGGACTATTATAAGCAAGGTACTGGCCGTTAGTGCCTGTGAATTTTGTACAGCTGATTGTTCGACGAAGTTTTAGGAGCAATAAATTTTTGTTCCATCCTAACAAACGGACTTTTTACTAGAGCTTTCTATATACACTGGACTTTAGAACGACAAACACAAGAATCGAATCCCAACCAACCCACTCTCTCTGTAACTACTGAACCGAATCAAAAACTTTTTTCGATAATAGAAAGCTTCTATTTCTGAGCATTATACACTCATGTCCATAAATTAAGGATAATTCAGAATCACACAGAAATTGATCTATTGATAAAAATTTCACCTGTGGAATGATCACACACATCTTGAAGAAGAATATGCAAATTACAGGAAACCACCAGATGGCGTGGATGGTACGTCACAATGACGAGAGTGTAAGAGAGGGGTATATAAGGAATGGTGGCAAAGAAGTAAAATTGTTGACAAGCGCTGTGAAAGCCTTTCAGTGCAAAAACCGCATAGTTATGGCACAAAGGAGGCATTTGGATGATGTTTTACGTGGCAGAATTATCGGACGACTGGAATGTGAACGTACCCAGCTGGAAGTATCCGAGGAACTTGGAATCGCCCAGAGTGTCATCTCCAGGCTTTGGCAACGATTCCAAGATGATGGTAATGTGAGTAGACGTTACAGCACAGGTCGCCCCCGAGTTACAACGCCGAATGAGGACCGCTATTTGGCAGTTACTGCCAAAAGAAACAGACGGAGTACAGCATCAGACCTGTCTCGTCAGCTCTTTTCAGCTACCGGTACGACAGTTTCAAGGCAGACCGTGTACAGACGCTTAGGGCACATTGGTCTATATGCTCGAAGGCCTGTCAGATGTGTTCCACTTACCGCAACTCACTGTCGCCTGCGATTAACCTGGAGTAGAGAGCATGCATTGTGGACACCGCAACAGTGGTCTTGTGTGATGTTTTCCGACGAGTCCAGGTTTAGTTTGGAGTCTGATTCTCGCCGGACATTCATCTGGAGAGCGCAAGGTACCCGTTACCACCAAGAGAACACCATTGAAAGACACCGTTACGGTGGTGCAGGATGGCTCGTTTGGGGGAGGAATTATTCTTGGTTCCAGAACTGACCTGCATGTTCAGAGTGTAACGATGACAGGCCATATCTATCGGGATGTCATTCTGGAACAACATGTACGTTTGTTTCGGGGCGCCATGGGTGCTGAATTTGTGTTTATGGATGACAACGCCCGTCCTCACCGTGCAAACATTGTAGACGAATGCCTTCAATCGGAGGATATCACCCGTATGCATTGGCCAGCATACTCACCGGACTTGAATCCAATAGAGCATGTGTGGGATATGCTTGGCCGACGAATTGCAGCCCGTCAACCCCCTTCCACCTGTCTACCGGAACTTCGGAGTGCATTGCTTGATGAGTGGCGTAATATTCCCAAGATCAGATTGATCATTTGATACTCAGCATGCCTAGGCGTTGTCAGGCCTGTATTGCATCGTCCGGGAGACATACTCCGTATTAACCATCCTACTAACCATGTTATACTGTTTTTTGTAAATAGGTTCTTTTTTGAAATTTGGTCAAGGGAGTAAAACTTGCAATTTTTATTAATTATGTCAAACATATAGCATCTTTTTTGCTCTTTACTTTTTGTTTAATAAATAGACTTTACAAATAAGTCAAATTTGTTTTGCTTCTTTCTCTTTCTTTGCCTGAACTTCATTATCCTTAATTTATGGACATGAGTGTAGTTTACGAATTTTTGGGCCAACCCGCTGTTCTAGGGGTAAACTACCTTAAAATTCTTATTCTAAGCGTCAAATAATTAAATTTTGTATTTTGTTGCATCAAAATCAGTTACCTAGAACGGGAGATGTGGAGTTTGGGGTATTTTCCCATTGGTTAACATAGTGTTTTCTAAAATCTCGAGAAATATTCATGTTAGAGCTTAGTTGACGTCACTTTTGGGGACTTGTTTTTTTTGCACCAAATTTGGCGATATTTCGCCAAAAAGTCGCCAAGCTTGGCGATATTTCGGATATTTGGGGCGATTTTTCCAATGGGGCCTATAAATTTCGTTTTCCTGTATTAATATTGCGTAATAGTCTAATGATTCAACAGTATCTCTATGATGTAATCAAAATTCGCTCTCGAATAGGATCCTTCGAGAAATATCTAATAGCTTCTGCGTCCCCTATAAATACGACAGCGTGCTGTCCGGTTGAGTGTGTCTGTTTTTGACTGCTATGAGTAATAGACGTCCCTTCTATTGAGAATATAAGTGTTAGCGGTTATAGAAGCAGTAATTTGCATGTTTTTAAAAGCGTGTGTTAAGTGCTGTGTGCAAATTCTTCATTGCTGTGTCTTGAGGGACTGTTAACGATTTTCCTCGTAAGATTACACTGAATTTTTTTCTTGTGGAAGTGTTCTATTTCGCGTGTGAATTACAACATCTGTGAAAGCTTTGGTACTGAGCGAACTGTTATAAACTAACTACTGGCCGTTAGTGCCTGTGAATTTTGTACAGCTAGAAGCAATAAAGTTCTTGTTCCATTCTAACAAGTGGACATTTTACTTGAACTTTCTACTCCTAATGGGCTTAAAACGACGGACCTAGAAATTAAGCAGAGTTTTCTGCAACAATAGGCTACCTTTCATGAATATCTTTAAAATAAAATAAAAGTTTAAATAGTTCTTTACTGGGACACTCAAAATAATTCTAATACATTGAGCTGTATGGGTATTTCTTTGACTTCTGAACTGATTCTAAAACTTTTTTTACTGAGAGAAAGCTACACTATTGAGTATTATGGGCTACCTTCACCTCACCTGGACTACCTTTCACACAGGGCCTGATTAACACTCTTTGATACTATAGGCCTGCTATCATTTTGAGGTCCCCTCCCAGCTACTCCTATTCCATTCTACAAGTATAAATAACAAGTATTGCAGTTTAATGGGCTTAAAACGACGGACCCAGAAATTAAACAGAGTTTTCTGCAACAATTGGCTACCTTTCATGAATTTCTTAAAAATAAAATAAAGTTTAAATAGTTGTTCTTTTACTGGGACACTCAAATTAATTCTAATGCATTAAGCTGCATGGGTATTTCTTTGACGTCTGTACTGATTCTAAAAATTTTTTTTACTGATAGAAAGCTACACTATTCCTGAGTATTATATGGGCTACCTGTCATGCATATATCACAAATAGATCTTTTACAGGGATGCTCATTCGATTTACATTGCGATATCTGGAACTAATGAACCGATTCTAAAACTTTTCACGGACGTAAAGCTGCACTATTCCTGAGTATTGTAGGCTACCTTTCTTGTGTATAGTATACTTTAATTCTTTTACAGGGACACTCATAAAAATTACGTTACGCTCTATGTGTACCTCTGTAACTATTAAGCCGATTTAAAAAAATTTCTCAGTCATAGAAAATTACATTATTCCTGGGTATTAAAGGCTACCTTTAATGCATATAGCATAAATAGTTCTATTACATGGACAATCAAAATAATTCCAATACGTTACTCGCTAAGGATTTCTCTGTGACTGCTGAACCGATTCTAAAGATGTTTTCACTAAAAGAAAGCTTCACCATTCCTGAGTATTATGGACTAACTTTTATTTCCCTCTATTCTAAAAAAAGGTAAAGGCCGCTGCCGCAAGCTTGTTCTGATATCTCCTTCGAAATCGTGAGGATTTGAGTTTCGACGAAGGTGTCCACGAATTCGGGAAATTCCGGGGAAGCCAATAAGTTGACTTAAATTTCGAAATTCGAATTATTTTAGAAGATATTAATAAAAAACTGAAAAAATAAGCATAAGCATGGTTGCCAGGCTAGGCAATTTTCGCCAGCATAAAATCATTCATACCTTTGCAACAAAGCAATTCCAAGTGTGTAGAATCACGTGAAACTGACAAACATGAAGTAGAATGACACCAATTGTATGCCAAATTTAAAAGTTTGTGACATAAATAAGTCAAAGTGTGTTGCACAGTTCCCTTAGGTAACAGGAGTTTAGAATTACCGATTATTCGTTTTTCCAAAACAGAATAACTAATTTTAGCTGATTTAAAATGCGCCTTTTTCGCATCAGGTACAGGTACGATTTGGCAAAAGACTATCTCTCCAAGCAGGGTAACTCTAAAACGCGTTTTTCAAAATGTTAGTACCCAGTATCTTGAAAATGAAAAATAATTAAAATGCAGATTATAGTAAAGCCGGTTAGGTTCAGCTTATTTGCTACAGTAAAAATGTTTGGTGGCGTTGACCATGCCATTTAGCAGTTACAGTACAGCTTGGATATTTGTCAGCGCGGCCGTGACCTTCGCAACTAAGGCCTGCTGGCTTAAGGATTACGTCATCTTAAGTAGGCTGATTTAAGTATAAAATGAAAATTTGTGAAATTAAATTAAAATTCTGGTTGCTCATCATCATTTTATCATATTTATTAGTGCTTAAAAACATATCTTCAGAACAAAAGTTAAAATTACATATATATAAGTATTAAACATTGGAGCTGCAATGGCAATTTCTAAAAGCATTTTTAGCGTCATATTAAATCCGTAATCAAACCCGTAATAAACAAGATAATTGTAAGAAATAATAAATTTTACAAACTGATAATGAGCAACCACAATCATAATATTGCTATACAACTTTTAATTTTACGTCTAAATTTCGCCTACATAGGATGACTCATTATTTCAGCCAGCAGGTCTTGTTTGCGAAGGTCACGGCGCGGCGAGATGATATATTTCGTACTGCTAAATACTCGAGTCTGCAAAGAATTATGTATATGAATACATGGATGATGATTTACACGGTAACCTTACATGAGCAGTAATTATTGGTTATGAGTTTGTGTAGATCGCCAAATAATGGAAAGTCGCCATGGGTGGCAAGCTATTCTAGCTGTTCTGTAGTTTTTATCAAGGAAAACATATAAGTACTGTTTTCTTCGAACTAATTATTAACTATACATGTACGTAAGTCGTAAAATTATGAAAAATTGCCATGGGTGGCAAATACGCAAGGTTTTCCAGAGCTTTTACATAATTAAAAAATAGTGAGACGTGTCAATTTTTATGTTCCAGAGAACATGCATAACCAAGCGATGGGTAGCTCGGTAACATTCTATCTGATCCAATCTTAAGTTTTTCCTTTTGAAATTATGCTTTTTTTTTACGAATACGCCTTATTAGGGGCGAATGCATCATACGGAAAGCGAGCGTAGCGAGTCCAGGGGCCTTGGCCCCTAGTCTCTCTATTCTTAAAAAAAAAAGTAACAGCCGCTGACGCTGCCGTCAAGAGCTTGTTCGACTATCTCCTCCTAAACCTTCGGGGTTTGAGTTCCGACAAAGGTCTCCACGGATTCGGAAAATTCCGAGGAACCTGATAAGCTGACTTAAATTTCGAAAATCGAATTAACAAACATGAAGTAGAAAGACACTCATTTTACGCCAAATTAAAAAGCGTATGAAATAAATAACTCAAAGTGTGTTACACAAAGTTGACAATTTTCAAATAGTACATTCGCTTAGACAACAGGAGTTTAGAATGAGCGATAATTCGTTATTTTTCCAAAACAGAATAACTAATTGTAACTGATTTTAAAAGTGCCATCTTGGCATTAGGTACGATCTAGCAAAATGGTATAGTTCCAAGCAGGGTGAATCTAAAGAGCGAGTTCCAAAATGTTAGAAACCAGTATCTTGAAAATGAAAAATAATTAAAATGCAGATTATTTTAAAGCCGGTTCTATCCAGCTAGAGTATTTGCTACCAGTAGAAATATTTGGTGGCGTTAACTATGGCATTATAGCTGTTATAGTACATGTTGGATATTTGCAAGCGCGGCGAGATGATATAATTCGTGGTGCTAAATACTCCAATCTGGAAAGGATTATGTATATGAAAATATGGATAATGGTTTTCAGGGAACCTTACATGAGCATTAATTATAGATGTGAGCATGTATAAATCGCCAAATAATGAAAAGATGGCAAGCTATTCTGGCTGTTCCGTAATTTTTATCAAAGAAAATATATGAAGCACCGTTTTCTTAGAGCTAATTATTAACTATACATATACGCAAGTTATCTATTGTTTACCATAGAAACAACCCTGAATAAGTTCTAAGTGTTCAGCGATGCGAGTGAGTGTTTAAAAAAAAAAAAAAAAAAAAAAAAAAGGTGTCTTCACAACTTCATTAGGTAAAAAGTTGATAGTTTGCGGTCATTTTTATAGAATTAAGAATAATAAAAATTATTTTTTTAATAGGAAAGCATCCAAGAATTTCACAGCTAGTTAAAGAAGCACGTTCTAATAAATCACATTCATGCAGAAAGGCAGAAGTGGGACACATAACACTTTCAATTCATTTCCTAGTTGTTTTTTTTTTAAATATACTAGGAGCCAAGGCCCCCAGACTCGCTTTTCGTATGAGGCATTCGGCCCCTAATCAGGCTTATTCGTAAAAAAGACATAATTTCAACAGACAAAACCCGAAGATTGGATCAGATAGAATGTTACTGAGCTACGCATTGCTTGGTTCTTGCATGTTCATTGGTACATAAAAATTTAAACTTCACACTACAGTAGACCCCCTCCCCCTCATAACACGGAAGATATTTTGTTATGGGAATCCGTGTTGTACGGGTCCTGAGCTATACTACACCTGGAGTGCGGACTCCGCTTATAATCGCTGGAAAAATTATTTGCACTCTTCAGAAACACAATGATTTCCAATGCTGCCATTCAAAAGTTATATTAATTAGGAGCTAAAGCATAATAAAATCAGAACATCTGTTTCAGCTGTATTTTTAATAATGTAAAACCTATTGGACACCTTCGAATTTGCCACCCATTACGATTTTTCATTATTTGGCGACTTGCGTACATGTAAAGTTAATAAAAGCTACGGAACAGATAGGATAGCTTGCCACCAATGGCGACTTTTCATTATTTGGCGATTGACACATGCTCACAACCTATAATTACTGTTCATGTAAGGTTACCGGAAAACCGTTATCCATATTTTCATTTACATAATCGTTTGCAGATTGGCGTACTTAACACCACGAATTATACCATCTCGTCGCGCTAGCAAATATCCAAAGTGTACTATAACTGCTATAATGGCATAGTTAACGCCAAATATTTCTACTGGTAACAAATAATCCAGCTGGACGAGAACCGGCTTTAAAATAATCTGCATTTTAATTATTTTTCATTTTCAAGATATTAGTTATTCTGTTTTGGAAAAACGAATAATCGCTAATTATAAACTCCTGTTGTCTAAGCGAACTTACTATTTGAAAATTGTCAACTTTGTGCAACACATTTTGAGTTACTTATTTCATATAGTTTTTATTTTCGGCGTAAAATGTGCGTAATTCTAACTCATGTTTGTAAATTTCACGCGATTCTAGATACTTGGAAACGCTTTGTTGCAAAGGAATGAATGATTTTATGCCAAATCTGGCAACCATTCGGTTTATTTTTTCAGTTTTTTATTAATATCTTCTAAAATAATTCAATTTTCGAAATTTAAATAAGCTTAGCAGGTTCCTCGGAATTTTTCGAATCTGTGGGCACCTTAGTCGAAACTCAAAACCCCACGGTTTAGGAGGAGATACGCTGACAAGCTTTTGACAGCGGCCTTTACTTTTTTTTTAGAATAGAGAGATACAACTACATTTTATTCAAGAATCTTTTTTGAATATTTTATTTTAGCATTAAACTGCATGCAAATGTTTTGCATTTCTTTGCCGTATCCAGAAAGAATTCCTTTGGGTGGTTCATGGGTAAATTGGGAGTGGAAAAGTGGTCAGCGAGTTCAGTTGAGTTGGAAATCACTGCTCTAAGGGCATCTCTACCGTTTATATGAATGACTATGTCATTTTATCACTCACCCCCTTTATTGAAAATTGTCCGAAAAATGCGACATAAAAGTAAGAATAAATTGTTGGGTATTGAACTGTTTATTTTTTTTTTATTGTGCAATGTCTTCCTCCTGAATTCTGTATCCCTATATAAACATTTATCTACTTACTGTAACTGTGCTCGCACATGCATTCTTTCTACTTCTATACTTTTTTTCCTTCCTGATGTTACCTTATTATGTGATGTGCCTGTTTCTTCCGTTCTAATTTAATAAAGTAAATGTTATGTTAAAATCCCACGGTTACTATGTCTGTGCCATAACTCTGCTAATATCTCTAAAAGGTTATAGACACCAGATGGATTCATTTATTTATTTGCTGATTTTTAACGTTCGTTTCAAGGCTGCATCATTCATCCTCAAAATGGCTGCTGGAACTTGGCGAATTGAAACGCTGAATATCGTAAAATTAAGAATGCATCAATAATAACTTATAAAAGGTGTAAACGCATCGGGCACTGGGCTAGTGAATGTGAGTGGAAAAAAGAATAATTTTAAACATAAGCCAAACAGCCTGGGAATCTTATCCACTCTGGATGACTCGGCAATAGGGTTACGAGGCGAAATACAGCAACATTACACGCCTAAAGCTCTCTCAACAATATCAAATAACGAAAAGCAAACTTTTTAATGCGTTAAGATAGATACAAAAATTATATAAGTTACTTCAATTATCATCGACACACGTTTGCAATTGCAAGGAAAGTCCAGGAAACCCTCCTACTTCCAGTCGATGAAATAAATGTAAAGGAAGAATAAAAGAAAAAGGGGGTGAGAGATAAAATGACATAATCAATTAATATCGTTTTAATATGGCAATAATGAAACTAAAAAATTAGGGGGTTCAGGGGGGTCTCCCCCTGACGAGGCTCGAATACCCGAGGATTTATATACATATATTGCTATGAATTTTATTGTAAATAATTTAAATAATGTAAATAAGATGTAAATAGTGTAAATAATATTAATTATATGTGATAAAGTATCCCTTTTTGCCAGGATCGCGAAAAATTTGTAAAATTATAAATTAACGGCGCAATTTCTTCTTAATTAAATAATTTGGTGGGCTGGTGTATTGGCCGCATGGTAAGATTGCCAACGGTACCAGCTGCTCGTCAATATATGCAGTAGAAGCCAAGAAATTAGCATAGAAAACAATTGAATTTTCTGGAATCTCCAGAAACGTTGAGCGAGTGTGCGGTCATTCCTTCTCTCCCCTCCCCTTTGGTATAAAAAACGCTTGTGGGTAGGCAGAGGGGGGTCATTCTATCTTTCCAGTCGGAGGTTCACTGACGTAGCAGAACCTGTTTGAGTGAGCTGCTTTTGCTTTCACGATCAGACGAAAATTGATACTTGCGCTTGTTTATACTCGTACCTGAGCTAATTGTTTTTATTGACTTCTGTACTGCTCTGGAGATATTGAGCAGGCTGTGTACATTATTTTAATTAATTTGTAGAAGTGTGAAAAATAAAGCTTGCTATTTATTTACCCCAATTGTATCGCTCGAGTGAATTTCGTAGCAACTGGTGTCAGACGTGGGATAGTTGTTAATGCCCGTAACAAGAGCGATGGATGAACAACTGAAGAACATCCTAGATGCTATTTCCACATCGAGTCAGTCAATGAATGCTGCCATCGCTGACGTTAAAGAATTGACGAGTGCAGCTATCGAAAAAGGAAATGCCGCAGTAACTAAAATAAAACAGCTAATGACGACTGAGATCGCTAAAGTGTCGGCAAGAGTTTCAGAAGTGGAAGAGGCAACTGAAGCTGCGATCCGAAGAATCGAAGAGAGAATGCAGAGACTGGAAGCCGAGTGGGTCACAAAAGAAAGAGTTGTGACAGATGCCTCTGTGTTCTCCCCGAAAATGGAGCTGGGATCCGGCAGCGACATCACTCCTCCAGTAGCGATACCAACGCCGATCGTTAACGTCCAATAGGAGCATTTATAAGACGCAATTCGACATGGTTGTGACGGCGAATGTATGGAACGATGCCGCCAAAGCTTTCCACCTGGCAGCATCTCTCCGAGGTGATGTGGCAGACAGTTCCGGAGAACAAGTGGGTGCATTTCACTGCAATGATGACCGCTCTGGAACGCCGTTTCAGCGATCACCACCTGAAGGACTACACAAGAGCCCAGTTGAAGTCCAAGACACAGAAATCGGGGGAGTCTCTTCAGGAGCTGAAGTCAGAGATCGAACGGCTTTGCTTTCTCACCTTTCGGGACTGTCCAGCTGACGTCAGGGATACCTTAGCGCTCAACTATTTTGTGGATGCCATCCGGGACCCTGACGTCCAATCTAGGATGAGACTGTTGGACAGCAGAGACCTCAAAAGTGCTCTGGTGCATGCAATGAAGGTTGAAGCAGCCCACCTAGTCTGCGGAAGGGACCGACGTCCAGTTTGCCAGAGACACTACAGAGGACCTGGTGAAAAGAATCAAAGAGCTCAAGAGACTTCTCAAGTCGCAGGATTCTCCCCAACAGAAAAACAAGACAGCAAAACTAAGCTGTTGGTCCTGCAGTGAAGAGATATTGGGCTATGTGGGATTCCCTACATCTCAGAAATAGAGTACTTTTCCGTAAGTGGGAAAGCGACGGCGGAAAGAATTTCAGATGGCAAATGATATTGCCACATTCCAGAGTCTCTAGTGTTTTGGAGAAACTGCATAGCAGCCCAACAGGTGGTCATTTCGGAATTATGAAGATCCATCATAAGGTTCAAGAGCGATTCTTCTAGGGCATAGTTGAAATCTGACGTAGAGAAGTGGTGCAGATCCTGCGATGCGAGTGCTTCCCGTAAGGGACCCAAGACAAGCACTCGTGTAAAACTTTAGAAGTACAATGTAGGAGCACCGTTCAAGAGAATCACCCTCGGTGTACTAGAACCTTTGCCTTGCACAGCCAATGGCAACAAGTACATACTCATTGCCATGGATTATTTCAGTAAGTGGCCAGAAGCCTACGCACTTCCCGACCACCGTAGCAGAAGTCCTTTTACAGAACTGGATCTGCCAATTCGGAGACCCCCTTCTCATTCACTCTGACCACGGGACAAATTTCAATTCTGCAGTCTTCAAAGGACTTTGATAGATGCTTGGCATGGATAAAGCCAGAACTACGCTCCTACAACCCCAATCCGACGGAATGGTGGAGCAGTTTAATAAGACTTTCTTGAATCACTTGTCCCTGTTTGTTTCCCGAAATCAGCAGGATTGGGATCAGAAATTACCATTGTGCCTTTTGGCATACCGGAGGGCAACTCAAAAAAGTACCAGCTACACTCCAACACAAATTGTGTTCGGACAGGAGCTGGGACTACCCTGCGACCTGCTCTTTGGCTGACTGCCGGACGCGCCTTCTTCACCTGAGCAGTATCTGGATGACCTGCAGGTGCGGTTAGAAGACATTCACCAGTTTGCTAGAGAGGATCAACATTGCAACGGAACGTATGAAGACCCGGTATGATGCAAAGGGAACCCAGCAGACATTCACCGAAGGCGATCAAGTATGGTTCTGGAATACTAAACGTCGGAAAGGACTCTCCCCGAAACTTCAAACATGTTGGGAAGGGCGATATACTGTGTTAAAACACATAAACGATGTCGTGGTTAGGATTCAGAAGACTCCATCAAGTAAGCCCAAAGTGGTGCACTATGATCATCTAGAACTTTATTACGGTGGTGAATAGCTGTTTCTTAAGGATCGCACTGCCCGGGATGTGCAATCTTTAAGGAGGGGGCAATGTTATGAATTTTATTGTAAATATTTTTAAATAATGTAAATAAGATTTAAATAGTGCAAATAATATTAATTGTATGTGATAAAGTATCCCTTTTTGCCAGGATTGCGAAAGATTTGTAAAATTATAAATTAACAGCACGATTTCTTCCTAATTAAATAATTTGGTGGGCTGGGTGTATTATCCGCATGGTAAGGTTGCCAATGGTACCAGCTGCTCGTCAAACTATGCGCTATAATAAAGCTTGCTATTTATTTACCCCAATCGTATCACTTGAGTGAATTTTGTAACAATATATACACATACATATATAAATGAAGGTCACATAGAAGGTTATTCAAACAGATTACTTCTTTTTAAACTCATGTTTATATACAGATTCATTTAGAGTTCAGATTCCTTTTCTTCAAACACAGAAAATGCTGAAATGAGTTTTTACACATTTTAGGTACTAAGAGTGTCGAACAATCATGTGATAAATTGTGATAAATTTTACGTTGAACCCCTCCCCTCTTCAATACTGGAAACGACCAACCAAATATTCTTTCTTCTCAAAGAAATGAAGATGATTTGTGCGTGTCGTGTAGTCTGCGATCTTAAATTCTGGTTGAAGTAGATGTAATTGCTTCACTCTTGATACCAGAAGCTCTGCTTTTTAATTTGGCAAGTCAAGATCGCATGAAATCACTCAATTTTGTTTGATTTAATCTGTGGGGATTATTCAAATCCTGTGCCTCAAAATCTGGATCATAGGAAAAAGAGTGGAACATCAGATGCACTTATGGAGCAGAGGATAAATTTATGCTTAGAAGAAAGTGACAATGAAAATGACAATGGCATCTTCGAAAGTATATATGAGGATGAATACAATGAATTTTTCATGTCACCTGACTAAGATTGATTATTAGAAAATATGTATTTTAAGTTTTTTGTGTAGTTGTTGTTTATGTTGTTGAATATGCGGATACATTCAATTAAATAATTGATAATAATTATCTTCTGTAATGCAATGAATATTTTTTATGTTCATTTACAAATTTTTTATATTAACCATTTTATATTCGGTATAAAACATGAAACGAAGAAATGAAGTACTTTTCTGAAGTTGAAAGTGTGTTATACGTCAAGATATAGGGTATGTATATATACACTGGCCTCCAAAAGTTAAGGAACAACATGCTTTTTGAAGCTCACCATAAAAAAAAATTACACTAACAATCAAATTTATAGTTTATATAAATGATAAAAATGAACTTTATGCAAATTCATGCAAAAATGATAGCTACCACTTTTTTTTATAGAAAGGAACAGGCATATATGAGTGAGAGAAAAATATGCAAATATACGCATGTAACTTTTGTTAGCAGATTCGTTGACAATGGGCAGTAGGGATGTCCGCAATGTCTGAGAAAAGCAGTTTGCCCCATTCGTTAAGGTGGTGGGCGGTCGGATGAATGGAAATGGGGTTGTCACAGGCTGATGCTGCTAGGCGTCTTAATCTGTCTCGCAGTGTGGTCCACTATGTCTGGGATCAGTATCAAACCGAAGCTTCTGTGTCCAGAAGGCATGTTCCAGGATGACCACGAGCTACAACACCTGCAGAAGACCGCTTTATAGCTCTTTTGCCTGAAGAAGAAGCATTTCTGTGCCGCAACTTGTTGCAGATCCTCTGTAGCATCAGACAGAAGAGTATCTGCTGGTACAGTGCAAATGAGTCTTCACAAAGCAGGTCTCTGTGTAAGGTGACCAGTTGTGGGTGTCCCCCTCAACGGACGACAGAGAGGGGTCAACTTAACTTGATCAAGAGAGCACGTTTCCTGGACCAAACAGCGATGGGCTTCTGTACTCTTTACAGACGAGTCCTGATTCACACTGGAGAGCGATTCAGGAGGTCTGTTGATCTGGAGGGAACAAAGCACCAGATACCATCAATCCAAATCTGTAAAGACAGAATTACCGAGGTGACAGAATATTGGTTTGGGCAGGGCTCTCATTTGGTGGTCACACTGACCTGCATGTGTTCCAGGGAAGAACTCTGACTGGTGTGAGATCCTAGATCCATGTGCTCCCATATGCCGGTGCAATTGGCAATGATTTCATTCTGATGGATGATAATGCCCGACCTCACCGAGCTGTGCTTGTTGAGGATTATCTTGAGAGTCAAGGTTTGGAGCGAATGGAATGGCCAGCTTAATCTCCAGACCTCAATCCAATAGAAGATGTTTAGGACTACCTTGGCTGACAAGTGGCTGCTTTAAGTCCTCCTCCAAGATCGTTGCATGAGCTGGAACAAGGACTAATCTGTGCATGGTCTTCGCTCCCTATTGAGGTGCCTGACAACTTAATTAGCAGCATAGAGAATTGATGCCGCCAGTGCATTGCATTTAGGGGTGGACACATTCCTTATTAGAACTCATTTTTGTAATGTTTCCACCACGTTTCCACAAAAAGCTTTGATAAACTGTTTTCTCCAAAAGTGGACTTTTCTACCAAAAGTGTTCTTTTGCTTTTGCACCATGTTTGTGTTGAATTGATGTAAATTTCTATGTCGTACTCAATAAAGAATTATTAAGTGCTCTGTTAGTCCAAATTTTTTGTTTCTATGTTCATTCATTTCCATATTATTCACAAAAAGCAGGTTGTACCTTAACTTTTGGAGGGCAATGTATATACATACATGAGAAATGATTCTCCTAGTTAGCTTAAAATACGCTTGCATAAAACAGTGCTCTAAAACGTATCTTAAAAACAGAAAAGAACAGGCAATATTTAGTTAAAATACAATTATGACTTTATTACATAGATTTCACAAAAACCGTAACTCCCATAATGAACGCAGAAAAGATTTTCATGTATATTTCATAGGCACACCATACAAAGACCATATCCACCGACAGTGTTGTCCAATATTAAAAAAAATAATAAATGATTCAATAAGCTCAAGATGATGAAAGGATGAACCTTCAAATGCCATTTACTGCAATAATGTTATAGTTTTCTCAGATCCAAAACAAACACCTGCAAAAGAAAAGCACAGATTATTGCATGAACATTGCATTCTAAGTTCATTCCCATTTCTTTTATACATTCACACTAAAAAGAAAAAAAATTGTCGAACTTAATACATAGCGTTCAATAGTATATCTAAAACTGCCAAAAGATGATGGCCACAGATTTGCTAGTTAGTGTTAATTCAATTATTAGGTGATTACTATAGGTCATAAATCTTCTATTATAAGTCTAAATGATATATAATATAATCATATTTTATTTTACAAATAATTTTTTATTACAGTTAATCAACACAATATTCAACTAGCTGTGTACCTGTCCTACATGTGGAAGGAATCAAATGTTCTTACTCATAAGTGAAATTAATTTCATCTTTATGTGAGAAAAATGCCAAAAATTACATAACGTAAAATTTTTAAAATTTCTGATTTGAATTTCAGAAATATCGCTTTGAGGTGTGTTAGGACTTGTCCTAGTGATCCCGTATACAAAATTTGGCAGGTCTGTAACCACCTATCTTAGCGCTATAAGATCGACAGAGACACTACACAAAGAGAATGTAAGTTACAAACCTACATACATACATAGCCAGCCAGCTACAAAATTTGTTTACTCTTGGGTTTTATTATATAAGATACTACAATCAGATTATGAAGTCTTCGATAGAAGATTTTGATAATTCAAGGTTACCCAAAAGATTGAAGAAGGATACAATATACTAAGATAATTTAGAATCACAGAACAATAAGAGGATCAAAAACATAATATTTAAGTAAAATTTTTTTAATTATATTACATAAATAACGAGTTTGAAAATTGTATCATTCTAAATGGAATACATTTTTTGGTACTTGATTGTTATAGTACCCATCAAGCTTGTTTGGTGACTACAGATGTACCGAGTATTCGGTATTCAGCCAAATTTGGACCGAATACTCAGCTAATACCAGATAGTTATAAGGATTTCAGTATTTTTAAACCTTATTAAAATAATTGTGTCAAACATTAGATTTGGTTTGTAAAAGATTATGCAAACATAAATGTTACAAACAAAAACTCATAAAAATGTGAATATATAATAATACATTCAAACATAAAAATAAAAGTACGTCACTTTTAAAGCAGTAGGAAAAGATTGATATTTGACAAACAAATAACTGAAAAACAGAGCACCGTGAAATGCGATTAAGAAAAGATTTTAATAATTAAATTTTATGGATTGCAAAGTATGATGTAAAAATATCAATAGTTCTACATTTTGAGGTAATATGAAATTTCTGTGATTATTATAAATGTTGCCTGCTTCTGAGAAAACACACTCACTGTAAGCAGAGCTACTTGGTGCACAAAAGAATTTCCTAGCAATTTTGAACAAAATTAGAAATTTTTATTACATATCCACCAGACAAATGGCTGTCATACTTAATCTGGTAAAAACTTATTTTAATATTCTTACTGCAGATATTCTATGAATACAAATTATATCAAAATATGTAAGAAATTGTACATAAAATAACATCTCTGTATAATAAATTTCAAGGGACTGAAAATGAAATTAATTTACAACTCTTAAATAATTTGTTGAAGTAAAACTGCATTATGACTAAATTTGGACTACATTATTTTTGCTGAATAGAAACATTTTACTTGTTTATCTAAAATATTTGTAAAAATGAAGTTTGTAATAATAGGAAATATTCTAAAAATAAGTTGGTGCTGGTAATTTTGCATCATAGAACAGACTTAAAATAAAATTACTATTATGATCCAGCTTGATTAAATATAGCAGCGGGTCTAATCTCACTAGTTACAGACAACTGTATCTCTCAATTAGTTACTGACAGTCTAAATAAGTATTATTGCGAAAGTTTTGAAATACTTCATATGAAAGAATACAACTAACATACTTGCTACTAACATATGCAATTTGTCGAAACCATATTTTAAAATAAGTTTTAATGATCAAGTTTATAAATAACATATCAGTCTGAACAACTTTCATTAGACATATAAAGTAATAATACACTTTAAAACAACACTATTACATCTTATGTAAGCACAAATTAATATATTTCAATGTTATGCTTTTGTTGAATTTTTGGGTTAATTTAAAAGACAATTATATGTTTTCATTTCAAATGAAGAAAATTTCTTAATTTACAAGTCAGTTATCCTTTTTGTACAACAACACAGTATTTGGTAACTCAGCTGAGTAATAAATGACCAAGTACTTGGTACTCAGCATATCACTGTTGGTGACATTAGGATAGGGTTGTGCCAAGATAAAAGCTATATGCATTCACCAAGCTTGTGAAGCATGAATGTGGAAATAAATACAAAAAAAACAAAAAAAACCCACAGACGTTTCCTTTAGTAAGATTTTATCACCACAAACTTAGATAAGTTAAACTGCTGATAACTAATAAAGACCCTCACATTTTTATTTGATGGTTAAATTTAAATATTTGTGAATATGAAAAGATTGCTATTGCACACATTTTTAAATATTAGTTAGCATTCAGCCTCCTTTTCAGAGACTTTTCCCCCATGCTTTTTTTGCCGTGTTGCAAATGCACTAATTATAGCACTAATTTTACATTTTTGAAAACACATATCTCTGAAATATATCCAGGTTGCTAGGTGACTGAATTTCAGAGCCTGCTATAAAAAAAAGTACCTAATTTTTAAATTACTAACTCCAGTTGGCTGAAAAAAAAAAAATATCTCAGTTTTAAATAAACCATGATTTAAAATCTGACTGATACTTAAACATTTCCTTTTTTACTGCTGAATGGAAAGGGTATATATATAAAAAAAAAAAAATGATAAACAAAAAAATGCTTGCAAACAAAACACAAAAACTAATTGATAACGCCAGTGGCAAATCATAGCTATTAAGAGAGTGTTGGGGTTTAAAACATCAGGTGAATAGCTGAACACATTTTAAATGCTTCATAAATTCAAACACAGTTGAACATTTGCAGAAAATATGTTTATGAACCACTAAGATGTATACTTACACTTCCATCAGATGCACTTGCTCCAACCTTGTCTCCTCGAGAATTCCAACAAACTTCAAAGATGCCTCCAGTACCTCTATAACTGTGAATCAAGTTGCCAGTCTGAAAATAATGTACAACATATTATCATGCAGGTTCAGTATTGTGAGATAGCTGACATACACTGAAACCTGTTTTTGTGCGGTATATGAAAATTTCAATCAAATTATAACATAATTGAAGAAGTTATTAATTTTAAAAACATTAGTAAGTTTGATGGACCATTTAGTTTTTTCGATTTTTGATATGTATTTCATCACATTACCTAAGTATTACATCAGCCAATTAAATTACATATGTTTTAAATTCTATAATCGCGTAATTTAACTGTAACTTTTTATCTGCAGTACTATTCACAGCATAAAAAAAAAAAAATACTTTGTAATTGCATTGCAAAAACTATTTTTTATGGCTACTCGTGAAGTTTTGTACAATTTTTTTAAAGCATTTTCTTTTATGCGGTTCCTATCCAATGCACAAAAACAGGTTTGAGTGCATTTTATTCTTATTGTAGTAACCAAAAAAAGAGGGATTTACATTTATTTTAGTAAATGTGACACTATGCATAAATATTGTACCAAAGTTTTTTTTTTTTTTTTTTTTTTATCTTAAGCTTCTAAAGGCAGAGTGCGTTTAAGATTTTGAACTGTCAGTTGTAAAAATATACAAGAGTTAACTTTCTTGTCTTTGCTACATGAATAATTAATTGTATTTCCGCAAAATGATTAAGCTAATGTAGGTTACATGGAAATTCTTTACTGTCTGCAACATAACTTTTATTAAAATCTACCAATGATTTGCAAAAAATTTCAGAAATATATTTATGAGCATACATTTACTATCTGCTAAATGTACAAGAATAAGATAAAAATGATTGTTCTAGGTAACATTTTAAAAAGTTTTGCAAGTTTCATGGCAATCCTTTCACTTATATTGTAAGCACAGGTTACTTTGGCGTCACAAGTGTTGATTAAACTAAAAATAAATAAATAAAATGGAACATACTTCAATTTTGCATTCTTGTGAATACCTCCGAAACCATGAAATATATTTTGAAGTTTTCATTCAATTTTGAGATTAGCTAATACAGTTCAAATCAAACCAAAGATCATATATTATTTGATATATATATAGTCCAACGTATACATGTTTTCACAACCATAGGTCCTAAACATATACTTTCAGCACTTGTTTTAATTAACCAAAAATTTTTTAGCTTAATACTGAAAAAAAAATTTCCCCATCAGAGATTTTATTGAGATTTATACAAAAATTACCTGAGGTGCATAAATCTTACATATAAAACTGATTCCTTATACACTGCTTAGAACATAAATATGAAAATGCTTTCAATTATGTTATAGGTTTAGGCTTTATGGTATTTTCACAACCCAATAGACAGGAGTCTATTTATGATACAGTAGTGTGAGCTATTACGTTCTTTTTTAATTCTGCTATAAATTCACCACTACAATCTGGATCCTCAGATGCGGGTGGGACTTCTAATCTTGGCACTCCTTAGAACTGGTAATGACCACCAAGACAACTTTAGATTGAAATATTTAGCATGCACAGACATACAGTAGGTCACCAAACAATCTTTTGCAATATCACATATCTTCCTAATATCTCATATCATTCCAAATATGAATATAAGATATCTACCAGACTAACTTTGTAAATTTCCAAATATTTCTGATATTAACACAAGCTTAAGTTAAAACTCTTGCAAGGTGACTATAAAAGCATACATAACAATGGTCAGGGGTAGCAAAAAAAACGTCACGTGTGCCATCACAATATTTTTGGCATGCCACCGATCTACACTGTTTGCATTTTAATTAAAAATAACAGAGTTTGCTATGAAGTATCACTATCGAACGGTCACTAAGTCTAAATCACTAAATCAAAATTATTTGATGGCACATCTATGGCCTCACTAAACATTTCTATAGAAAAAATGGCACATTGATCTATAAAGGTTGAGCACCCCTGACATAGGTCATAGCTTAACCTTTGATTTTCTGGTGATCCTTGACAAACATAACATGCTATGAACAACATAATTTAGATTTCTCACATATGAAAATTGCAATTGAT
This sequence comes from Cheiracanthium punctorium, assembly GCA_038373885.1. Lineage (NCBI taxonomy): Eukaryota > Metazoa > Arthropoda > Arachnida > Araneae > Cheiracanthiidae > Cheiracanthium > Cheiracanthium punctorium. Next base: position 112,270 of record JAWZYV010013597.1, on the reverse strand, counting down.
GTCAGTAAACGAAATCAATTTCACACTTTTTGGAAAATTAGAGGATATAACACTTTTATTATGAGACGTTTTTTCTCGGGTTTCCTGAATTAATGGTGATTTTCTTGATCAGGTACAGACCCATCCTGTTCCAAATAAACTATGAAATAAATAGAACTGGAATAACACAGCAATCTAATTCATTAAGGCTCAAATGTATTTAGATTTAGAATAAATAACCAGTTTTTGCTAGATAGATAAACGCATATTTATGATAATTAAATCAATACTATTTTTAATTAAAATTTAATTATTTAAAGAAAATTATGAGGGGGAAATATTGGAATGTAGAAAAACAATTTTGAATTTCAATATCAAAAAATACCTTAAATACTACAAACAGAAAAAAAAAAATAACTAATTGTTGGTAACTTTTCTACCAAAAAGATTTAACAACTTAAAAAGGCTTGTGAAAAAGACAAACAAACTTTGTTTTATGTATCATACATGCATTTCATGATACAAAAAAGAGCCTTTCAACATGAGTTAAAGAAGTCATGTTTCAATTTCAGGTTTCAAATAAATTCTCCTTTTTCCCAGGTATTTCCCAGTGGGTCTCCACTCTAACATGGTAAAATTGATTGCAATCATTAACTGACAAAAGTTTTATTCGCACTTTAATCTTTTAAAAATTTCAGCTGCTACTACACAGAAAGATTTAAGCAAGCAAATATATTTATCAAATAATAAAGTAGAATAAACATATATATACCACACTGCTTAACTTAAGAAAATATGGATAAAAAACAAAATGTTAAAAAATATTTTACACCAAGTATTCTGAAAAATTCAAATTTCATAATTCAACAGGCAATAACAAACGGTATTTAAATAAAAAACATAGCAGTTACTTAATAAGAAAACAAAGATTATGAAACAAACCTGAGTAGACCAAATGTGGACACATTTGTCAAATGATCCACTTGCCAAGTACTTTCCATCTGGGCTAAAAGCAACACTATACACTGGTTCAGTATGTTTTGTCAGTGTATACAAACAAGCACCACGTTCCACTTCCCATAAGCGGACAGTTGAATCAAAAGATGCACTAAAATGAAATTTTTAAAAATAACTATTTCGTTTGTTAAATTTACTCTTCCACACATACAAATATGACAGTGCAAATCATAAATGGTTTCCTATTGACATTTAAAAATTAATGAAGTTGGCGGGATGTATACTTCCCACAGCCTTATGAAGATTTTACATACCTAAGGTCTAGTCCCATGGTGCCCTGTTAAGAGAGTTTTAACTGTACACCAATTAACTTGCAAAATCTAGCTTCCCCCCCACAAGTATTACATCAGCCACTACAATCTGACAAACGCTTACTGAAGCAAGGATTCCCATCTTTCTCTCTCTCACCTTTGCCTTCCCCCTACTGCGGGATTGGGATTCCTGTTTGAAGTGCACACAACCTTGGACAAAACATAAAATAACTAAAATCTATTAATCCAATGAATTCATTTTTATGGCATTCACTTTCTCTTGTCCTATTTAGTCAGTGTTCCAAATTTGGTCCAGATCTGTCGAACGGTCTGGATGCCTATAGCAAACAAACAAACAAGATCTCCTATTATATATATATAGATAATGTCAGATTCATATTAGGTTTACTTGTGCCTGGACCAGTTAGACTCCACTTTATTGTACAAATATCTTTATTATGAGCTTTTTTAAAGTATCAAATCATTAAAATAATAAACAAATGACTTTATTAAAACATAAAACTATACATTTTTAAATGCTCAATATGTACTACCTTGCTAATATAAGATTCATATTAGGGTTATTTGTGCCCGGACCAGTTGGACTCCACTTAATAGTATAAATCTCCTTATTATGAGCTTGCAGATCATGCACACAAGTATCCTGTTTCATGTTCCATATCTTGAAAAAGAAAACACATTAAAACACACACACACACAGACAAAATTTATTCTACTCATTGAGAAAAAATGCTATAATTTTAAAGATAAAAAAAATCTTAATAATTTTATTTACCTTTAATGACATATCATCAGAACAAGATGCAAGTAATATGCCCTGTGGGTCCCATTTTATGGCATTCACTTCATTCTGTTTAAATAAATAGTCACATTCATAAAAACAGTCTTTATAATAAAGTAGCTTATTATTAAATTTAAATGCAACACTAAGAAGAAAACATAACAATAATAATAATAATACATCTATAGCAACGATACAATATTACTGGACAGTGGTTGAAATAGTAGTATAATCAAGAACATAAGCAAAAGGCTATCCTTCTACAAAATGTACATTTTTGTTTACAAAATGATATTACTCCATTTGTGAGAAATTCTGCTTTTTGAAGTCTTCCTGAAATTTTAGTTAGCTATGCCTGAGCCTGACATAGTCTAATGGAAAAAAGATTCAATAAAAATTACAATACTTAAAGCATGAATTTAATATTTAAAATAACTTCAGCCAGTTTTGCAAACATTTATTTTTTGCAATGAAAAAGAAAAGATATGTACAAACTAAGACATTTTAAAAGGTGTCCTGAAGAGATTTATATAATTTAGAAAATAACAAAAATGAGATTTAATAAAAAGAAAAGAAAAAATGCACTAATTATAAGACATTTTTCAACATAATTTCTTTTTGCATACAAAAAAAAAAAAAAAAAAAAACTACCCTTGAAGTGTTTCTTCAACAATAACAATAATTGAAAATGATTTCAACTTTAAAATCTTTACAGGCAGAAAAGGAACAAAGCAGCATTCAACTTTTGAAGTATTATAGCCTGATATATCAGCAAATTTATGAAAATTTGCTGAAAGTAGTTCAAGAAGATTATGGATGGCCCAAAAGTGAGAAACAATAAAAATATACATACTTCAGTGTTTTCACTAGAGCGTGAGAATCTCTCTCTCTTTTTTTTTTTTTTTCCCCACATTAAAAAATTATTACGCAAGAAATTTGCCAACCCTACAAATTGGTTTCTCATTATATATATTTAAAAAAAAAAAGAAAGAAAGAAAAAGAAAATAGTAAAACCCTGAAAGTTATGCCTCCCTTGAATATAAGCCCCACCCCTTTTCCCAGCAAAAGTGAAATCATTCCATTACCTCAAATATAAGCGCCCCTCCTTTATTCCCCATACTGTCTGAGCTAACATACGATATTGCATATGTGCAGTAAATGTAGCGTATAAGGGTTATTACTATTAATAACCGTATATACTCGAGTGTAACCTGAACCCATAACTTTAAAAGAATAGTGAAAAAATCAAGAATCCTAGTATAAGGTGAAGGAAAAAATGAAGCACTGAGACGATCGATTACTCCTTTCAGCTCCCTCTTTACTCTTTGATGCTGATTGCATTTAAAATTAATCTCCAAGTAATAACTGTCAAAGTAATAAGAAGCACCAAGAGTTATAGCAAAGCATTCAATGTTTAAAACAATTTTTGGATGTGCAATCATCAACTTCAGCTGCAGGCCAAACAGATGTGTTAAATTTGTTTAAAGCTAAAAGCAAACACAAAACAGGGTGATAAAAAATAAGGGGTTGAAATAAGTGTAATCTTTGTGTAAGTATGTTAATTGAGAAAATTTTGAACCTTTTAGAAATCAGCTGGAATATTTGCACAAATCTTAAATTTTACCATTTCTTATAAACAAAATATAATTTTCATTAATGGGAGTTTTTACTTTTCTGAAATTATAGTCTGGTAAGATCTGAAAATCAATGTCACGCAGTGGTCTGGGCAGTTAACTCTGATCCCATAAGAACATGGCAAGAGAAGCAGCATCCGGCTTGGCCAGTGCTTGGGAGGGTCAACTCCAGTGGCGGCTCGTGATGAAAAAAATAGGTGAAGAGCTTGATACCAAAACATGAAAAACACCTGATACAGCCATTATGCATGGTAATTAGGCGGGGGCATAGCCTTTCTGCGGAAAGAAATTTTTAATCTCAGCGATCCTATAAAATGTTGACAGACCAGTGGCCTACCGCGTAGCGCTTTGAAGACGGAAGGTGCCTGGTTCAAAACCAGGTCACATCCGCCGACCTAATCGTTCTGAGTTTTCCGTGGTTTCCTCCGATACTTAGCATAAATACGGGTTAGGACCCGTAGAAAGACCCCCCCCCACGAAGGGCATCCCGCTCGTAGGTCTAGATCCCCTGTGTAGATAATTGGCCTTAATGCTACAACAACAACAAGAACCTTTTAAATGTCCTTTGAAAATGATGTGCACCCCCTCTCTCCATAATGTTCAAGATCGCGTTACATTTAAAATGTCTGAAAATCCGTCTTTGCCCCATACAGAATGCTTATTACTAAAGAGTAAGCAAGGCCAATAAAATAACTTTTGTAAAATATAGGAGAACTGCACAGCCATTTGTAATTCGTAAACCAGCTATGTTTGAAACGAACAGTCAGGGGCGTAGCCGGGGGGTGTTAGGGGGGTCATAACCCCCCCCCATGAGAAATTTTTGCCATACAAAATGTATATTCTTCACTACATTATCACACACACGTATATATAGATATACTATATATGAGTTGTAGCAGTCGTAACCCCCCCCCATGAAAAATTTCTGGCTATGCCCCTGCGAACAGTGTAAAATTTAACACTCTTTTCGAGGTATGTCTTTTGAAGAGGCATTAATTCCTAATGCCTCCATTGGTCAACCACGAGAAAGAACACATCTTTATCTATCTTCATCATTCCACTGACTAAACGGTATTTGTAATACTTTACAGGCTATACCATTTACAGGAAATATAATGAAGGTGAATAAACAGAAAAGAAACTAACTATTATTATCATTAAAATTAACACAAGAAGAAATTCTAAAATTTTCAAAAGCCAGCAGTAAAAATCTCGTGTCACAATCTCAAAGAAATAACGTGGTTTCCTTTTCCTACACAAATTTGTTCTTGGAAATGCACTCTGCTGCGTTTTCGCTCACTTGAAGAGACGGACCATTTTCTGAGGGATCTCTTCACCTGACCTTCAAGGAAAGCTGTAAATCTGAATGAGGCGTCTGTGGTTACCATGGCAACCCAACTGGTAACTGCAGTGGAAGAGAAAATTTTTCATTAGCACTTCACAACTCAGACTGTTTGTCAAAACCCGCGTACCACGTGACTCTAACAATCGACCAATCGTGGCACAAGTCACTGAAACCCTCTCTTTGGTACTGACAAGGGAAGGGGGTTTGGCTTCACTGCTAGTAAGATCGTGTTTTAGCACATAGCCTTACAGCAATTGGGCTTTCATCGGAATTTTAGTGTATTCTAACAGAATAAATTTGAAAAAGGATCATCGCTTGCTTACGTTAAACAATTTTTTGTTACTTACGATACTTGGTGAAGAGGCACTTCACCTACTTCACCTGAAAAGCCGCCACTGGTCAACTCCCTCTCGGCTCGACTGCTGTGGGACAGTGTACGCTAATGGGAGCTGGTGCACATAAAATCCGTTGTGGCTCCATTGTCCTAGAAGTTGTTAAACTATACCTCTGGGGGTGCCAATTTCAGGTGGTGGTTGGTCCCTCATTTGGAATCAGTTAAAAATTAGGGAACAACAAGTAGAAGTCCAACCCCCTCGGGAGGCAATGTCACCCCTCTTCCCATGGGCACGACAACATCTCAAAATCATGATCTAGAAATCTCACCATCCCACCCTGAAAATCAAAATACTTACTGTATGACCAGTAAAAGTTTTTATAGGCTTATCTACTCCCAATTTGCAAACATGTATGCACTGATCTGTAGAGCAAGATGCAAAGCTTGTATTAGTCTGCCAGTCAACATCCAGTGCAGGAGCTATAGTAAACAAACAAACAAAAAATTATGATTGGTGCTGTCTGAGAGAATATTTACAGAATTTTAAAGCTAGATTATTTTTCCAAAAATATTTATAAAAACAAATCAACATTTAAATCCAGGTTTAAACATTCAAATAATAAATGCAGATTAGCGAGTGGCAATTGAAAAAAAAAAAAAAGTTTTAACTGAATACTGAAGACACTTTGAACAAATGAGTAATTACAGAAGGTCCACAAAAGTCGGGAGCTTAAAAAAAAGTAGCATTAGTAGCCTCAGAAATATTAAAAAGTATCTAAAACAGTAATTTTCTCTTAATTTTAGTGGTTCCAACATGGGCAAGGTGATAAAATGCTGATTATGGTAGACTGCTGAAGTGTGAAGCCCCATGGTTCTGGTCTACTGTATGGCTTTCATTCTAACGGTCTGGTATTTTGGGTAATTTTCTCTAGATGTAATGTGAATAAGCATTAGAATCCCATAAAAAGTTTTCCATAAATAAGAAAAAGAATATCGAATTCTTATTGAATCATTTAAAGTTCAGTTAACAAACTTATCATCAGGGCATTAGAAAACACAAAATTATGACATTAAAACTTATTTACCACTTGTACACTCAACCTTGATTCTGTAATATTTACCCAACAGACGTGTGAGAAGAATTATATTTAAGTCTTTTGATGCAAAATTATTTTGCAACTTACATAGTGAGGGTGGGGGAAATTTTAGCAATGTTTATGCATAAATGCAATGACTGTATACCAACAAATACTAATTTGTAACAAAATTGTAAAACAAATAAATCGGACAGGAAAATTAAGTGATACTTATGCCATTATTTTCAATTTTTGCAGCATCATACATTTCTTTCATGTTTAGAATATGTATGCCTCAATGTCTTGATTTATGGAAGTATAATAATCAAATTTCATGCTAAACACATCCCCTTCAATATGCCACTGCTGTTCATGTGATCATCATCTAACTAAGAAACCATACCAAGAAGGAATTATAGTTTGTATAACATAAGGATCCACTTAGCCTTCAATTTCATTTTGGTCAGGAGAAAAATTTCAGAACGATGAACATGGGAAAGTCACTTTTTGGTGAACAATACATCGGGTTCTTTAACATTATTCAAATGCAATTTGTGTAAGAACAATAAAAACAAAATGATCAATAGATACAGGAAAACAATGAACGCCCAAATAATACATTGAAGTTTCACTGTACAAATAACTTTTAATATCACCTTAAAGCAATAGGCTGAATTGGACTTTCTTCATAAAATAGATGGAATGAACTTCATTTACAGTAAAAATGTCCAACAGTTTTTTTAATTTATTAACAGAACTGCTTGGGTTTTAAATGCCTGTATATATTTCAAACTGTAGATCAAAATATAGAGTGAAACATCAACTATTTAAGGTTAAAATATTACCTGAATGAAATGCAAACTGCTGAGTACACTGACCAGTACTAGCATCCCAAATGATCGTAGTCTGTAAAATAATAATGCCTTGTAAATGCTTATATGTTTTTTCTTTTAAATAACATTATATATAAACTTTACTGTACAAATGTCAATAAAATATAAAACAGGATCTATGTCCAGTAAATCATTATTAGTAAATCTTTAGGGGGTGAGAAGTTAAATATATTCTATCTAATTTCTTTTACTATTGAACATTAAATGATTTTTAATTAAAAGAATTTATACTAACTAGAAGACCACACTTATGTTTTCAGTTTTAAAAATACAAGTGTAAACCAACAGTCTAATCCTATACTCCGTAACTAATCATAATAATAGTAGCATTCATAGTAACATGACATTGCATTTCATAAATAATGACAGCGAAAATAAAATCATGCAGAAGTGATAAATTAAAACGTTTGGATTGCACGAATATTTATGAAATAATAAATAACTGTATACATAATTGTGTCTTACTTTATCAACACCAGCACTCAGAATATAATTTCCTTTCTTATTCCATTTCAAAGCAAAAATTGGACCTTTATGTTGGCCAAGGGTACTTGCTAAGCGGCCTTTAAAAAAATCAACATAAATCTTCATATATATGGCATAGAATAAACATTTAAATACAATAGTTTTACAGGAATCTCTTACATAAAGAAATAAAAACAAATCAGACTTAGCATTACTACAATTACTTGGCATTAGTAATTGAACATTCATACATTATTATTTAAAGAGAAATTCAAGTTTACCAAATAAAATTTTGTAACTTTGCATGTTATCACAAATACATAAATTAAAGATTTACTGGGCAGCAATTTCAGATTTATTTATATGAACTATCCAAACAAGAAATCATTCTATTGTCAAACAACACTAAAACACATTGGTAAACTAAATCTCAAGTTTGTAAAAGACATCATCCAGTGTCCTGAGCTTTAGTGTTGCAGCATGAATCATGACATATTTGTTTAGCACATTTAGATTCCAGTCATCTTCAGAACATTAACAAATGCAGTGCTTATAACAGAAGTTATTGCACTTTTGATTCTTAAGCGAAATATAATATAAAAACATTTTATCCTAAATTTAAAAAAAGAATTAAAAATTATACATACAAGATAGGCTCTCATTGAATTTACCATCTGTCATCCATATTCTGGCAAACCCATCATAAGAACCAGTAGCTAGCAGCGTACCATCAGTCTACAAAAATAAGGAATTCATTAAAAGATCTAATATAGAGGAAACATTAACTTTTGTATTGAGAGTTTAATAATACAATTAAATAATGTGTGGCTTAAATGCTTAAACTACCACTTTCATAATTTTCATTTAATCATTCTGTTACAAATGTGTTACCATAATCATGCTAAAAAGTTTGGTGTTGTAGGGAATAATTAGATTACAATAATATTCCTTCATTATGATGGTTAATTTCCTTTCAAACATTGTGTAATTTTAAGTACAGCACAGACTTTAAAAAATATATCTATTTAATATCTTCTTACATTCCAATCTAATGATGTTACATCCTTATTACTAGGAACCTCGGTTCCTCCTTTTTGAATGCAATGGCGTAAAACAAGCTGATTCCCGCTAGCCATTGGAGCATTATCATTCATGTTCCATATTCTTGCAGTGGAATCTCCAGACCTAAAGGCAAAATGTTAATATATTTTTAATTTCTCAATAATCGTGCAATACAATTAACTTCAAACCTCTCTCCTCAAACAGATAAAATAAATAAATCAATAAGAATGCACTTTACAAAAGAATATTTCCCAGGTGTATCACCATGCATTTTATTACACATTTCCAGAATTTTGTTTGTTTCATTTTCCCTAACTCATGAGCTACCAGGATGATTCATAAGAAAAACATAAAAAACATAAAATCTTTTTAAAAAAGAAGAAAAATATACTAAGAAAGTACAAATGAAGAAACAAACTTGGCTTATTTGTTTAAAAAAAACTTTAATAACAATGATTCCTAAATGTCCATACAGTAATTTATCCAATTTATAAACTTTAAAAAGCATTTATACTTTTCTAAATACATAAAATGCTGTAATCTACTACAGAATCAACAACAAATGAAAGAATTCAACATAAAATTACTCTCCTCAACTACAACTTTATTTTTCGCAGAGAGAAAAATTTCCAGGCAATGATCTTTTTTAAACTTACCCAGAAGCTAATAAATCAGAGGTTGGATTCCAAGCACAAATAAATACTTCAGATTCATGGCCTCTTAGAATAGTAGCTCGACTGCTGGGGATTTCAATACTTCCATCGACATCCATGGTCTCAGAATTATTGGCTGGAATATCAAATTATATTCAATACAACAAAGGAATGAAAACTTAAGCATAGTTTAGTATGATTATGTTTCATTAAAAAGAAGAATGTACGTTAAGAGGTAGTTAAGATTTTCTCTAATTTTACTACTTTCCAAATAAAGAATTCTTATGTATATACTATATGTAATAAGCTCAAGAATTTAATTTGGATCATTAAAACAGATAATACCTACACTCTTATTTAATCAAGCACACTACACTCAAGTTCTGAACAGAGAACCACAAATGTTTAGTGCAATATTGGTGGGAGTGCAACTGGCAAGTAACAACTTCACTATGATACACAGCAACTGTACACTGAACCCTCCAGGTGTTATATTAGAAGGCATCTGGAGGATCATAACCGAATGACACTGCTGGAGGCTCACACAATAAAATGTACAATTTATAGCTTCAAAATTAATTAAGTAATTCAGATACATTATTATATTTATGCCAAACAATTTTGCATTTATTAGGATGAGTCACAGATTGAATATTCGCACATCTTGAAATGACTTTCAATAAATCTCAAAATCTCATTTTAAAAATTTAATTCGATACCTATAGTTTTCATTCACATACACATTTTAATTTTTTTTTTTTTTCAAATGGCACTTTTCAAAAGTTTACAAAGAGAAAGATTAAAAAAACTTTACAATTGTTTGACAAACTACATACATTAGACATGGGAAAATAAAACTATTTACCTCCTTCTTCACCGTTTGCACTTGTGTTTTCAGTTTTTACAGGAGTGTTTTTATTGTTATGTGCTTGTTGTTGGCGAGAAAGGACAACATCTGGCATAACAGCATCAATCAAAGATAGTGACTCAATGAGAGTTTCAGCACCATCCTAAATATAGTAACAATAACTATAAATATTTTTAAGGAAAAAAAAACAACTTCAAATTATTTCACCATTAAAAAAATTATTTCCTTTGTAAAATAGTAAAAGCAGAAGGAAAAAAGGCATATAAAAATCCTGGGAAGGCAAGTGCCCTTCCTTGCCCTATGCTGCAGACACCCATGGATACACAGCATTGTTAAGCAACAGCAGTAGTTCAAAATAAAGTAATATAATTAATCATTTTATAAATTTGCAGAGATATATATAAATCGTTTAAATTAATTTAACATTACAGCTTTTATTAATAAGATGTCTATCATTGATGAACCAGATGAATAAAATCAGCAATTTAAATTATAAAATTAATCACCAGCTGTTTAAAAGATACATGCACTAAAACCCTCTCTCTCTCTATATATATATATGAGAGAGAGATATTATCAAAACCAAAAATAATATGTAATACTTGAAATAATAATTAATTGCTGACAATAGTAAATTTTAAAAATATTTTAAATTCATTTCTATAAAGTTTTACATAAAAAGCATCTTGATTGAAATTTATTCTAAATTAACTTCTATTACACTGAACACTGTAATAACAGTTTGAGTACTTGAACTTTTGAGTTGATTTACCAAAATGCCTTATTTTAATTTAACAATCAAATTAAAAACTGCATTAAAAAAATTTACATGTATATAGAGTGACAAATGTTTAACACAAAACTGAGGCGACCGAAATATTTGTCATGGTAAAAGAATTTGTAATAAATTGCATAGTGACTGTCTGGACCTCTATATCATTTCGTGTTAACCGAATTTTCATGTTAAACGAACACTGTGCACGGGGCCGAAAAAAGAATTCGGGGGGGGGGGGGGAGGGGGGGGTGTTTTGTTAACAAAATTTTAAATTTAGAGGGGGGCGGGGGACCGGACCCCCTGGGTACGGCCTTGACTGTGCGTATATGTAAATAGCAAAATCAGTCTAATGCAAATCCATACCCTTTCAAAATCACAGAATTAATGTGATGTGGTTTCTTAGGTTTGCATACAAACTTTCTGATGTATTAAAAAATCGAAAAATTTATAAAAATAATCAAAATACGCATTCGGTTAGTTTGCTATTACATTAGCGATATAAATAAAGAAATACTTAAGGGAAAATAATCAGTTACCGAGAGGATGGAAAAAGATTGAAATTTAGTTTGCAGCTAAGGCGATGAAATACGGAGATCGGCTATACTGTACTGTCTGTGTCACGTATCGCGTAGAATATCGATTGGCAATCTGCCAGTAAAGGCGAATCCATTGAATTGCCCAGAGGCGGGAAACGAGCAGAGGTATGCGCAAATTACGCAGTGTCGTAAGAATAAAGAAAGGCTAAAAATTTATTTACCACCGGATGCAAATCCATATCCTTACAAATCACAGTGCGAAGAGATTTCTCAAGTTCAGAGCTATGCAAATGAACCTCTGAGATCGAGTAGTTCGGCGATACTGACTGTGCCACCTCTGGCGTAGAATTGGCAAGCTGCCAGCCAATAAAGGCGAATCCAAATGAACCGGTCCAGGAGGGAGGAAGCAAGCAGAAAAAGATGGAAAGAAATATGCAAATAAGGTTAATGTCCGGACTGATTCATGAATTGCGTAAGTGCATATCTGACAAAAACCTCCCCAGCAACAGAGACGGAGAGACGGATTTTTGAGGGTAGGGGAGGCTAGTTGAAAAATTCAATTTACAGGAGGATGTAAAATATTTTATATTTTTTAAGGCCGGCACTCAAAATTGCGTTTTTGCAGAAGAGCAGGATAATCAATGTATTGGAATAGGAGCAGGCAGAAACGTTCTCACTCTATTGTGCGGGGGGCGGGCTTTGCAATTTAACACTTTAAACACTGTCGGGACGATCCCAACTGTTCATTTAAAAGTCGTAAAAATCGCCTGAAGAATGCCTCTTAAACCCTTGTAGTGACGTCAAGGCGGCAGTATCGGCCTTTATTCAATTTTTTTTCCGGTGGGGCGACCGTCACTTAGACATCCCCGCCTCCCCTCTTTCATCCGTCCTTGCCACAAATAATGGATGTTTCCGTTTCCGCCTCCAAAACGGATGTTTACGTTTGTATCTAAAAGGCGGTTTAATAGTAATTATATTTTTGTCTAGCTTAAGTCCCGGACTGGCCAGCACCCCCTGCTACAGGGGGTGTTGGACTGGCTCCTTTGGGGGCCCAAGGTTAGAGATTGAAAAGGGCCCCCTTACTGGGGATTTTAGAGGGAATAAAATATTAGAATATGTAATACTTGAAAATTAGGCTTACGCGCCTAAAAACCACATTTAGCTATTTCAAAGATTTTGAGACCCTGACTTTTCGGGGCCCACTCGAGTTGAGGGGTTTCTGCGGTCCTCCGCTGCGTAGGCGTAAGATTACTGGGAAATATATATCAAATTACTCTGATATATATCAAATTACTCTTATTATAAAGTAGTATAGCAATTTTGGGGGGCTTCTCCGGGGCCTTCGGCAATTGCCGACCATCCGACATGGGCAGTCCGGGCTTGACTAGCTTCTAACAGCAACTTCGTCAGTGTCGGCTTTCGAATTAGATCCAGAGAGAAAACCAAGCATGAGTGAATAACAAAAAAGAAATAGTTTGATGACACTTGCGCTACAGACAAAAATGACTGTATTTTAATATTATTTATTTTAAATGTAACATTATAGATGGTATACGTAGAGCTACTTAGTTTTTTTAGTTTTTTTTTTTTTAAGCATTTGCGAAAGGAGACTGTTACAACAATATCTGCGAACTATTTTGAGTGTTCCTGTACAAGATCTATTTATGCTATATGCATCAATTTTAGCCTATGTTATTCATGAATAGCATGGCTTTCAATCAGTGAAAAAAGTTTTAAAATCGGTTCAGTAGTTACAGACGCCCATAGAGCTTAATGTGTTGGAATTCTTTTGAGTGTCCGTGTAAAAGAACTATTTATGCTATATGGATGAAAGATGGTCTCTAATACTTAGAAATAGTGTAGCTTTTTATCAGTGAAAAAAGTTTTAGATTCGATTCAGAAGTTACAGAGATACCCAATGCAATTTATATGAGTGTCCTTGTAAAAGAACTATTTATGTTATATGCGTGAAAGGTAGCCTATAATACTCAGAAATAGTGCAGCTTTCTATCAGTGAAAAAAGTTATAGAATCGATTCAGTAATTACAGCGATACACATAGAGCGTAATGTATTAGAATTATTTTGAGTGTCCCTGTAAAAAGGGTATTTATGCTACAAGCATGAAAAAGCCTATAATACTCAGAAATAGAGTAGCTTTCTATAAGTGATCTATAGGGTAGCTTTCTATAAGAGTTTTAGATTCGGTTCAGTAATTACATACCCACAGATCGCAATGTAATTCTTATGAGTGTCCCTGCAAAAGAGCTATTTGTGATATATGCATGAAAGGTAGCCTGTATTACTCAGGAATAGTGTAATTTTCTATTAGTGAGAAAGTTCTAGAATCGGTTCAGTAGTTACAAAGATACCCACAGAACGTTATGTATTAAAATTATTTTGAGTGTCTCTGTAAAACAACTATTTATGCTTTATGCATGAAAAGTTGCCTATATGTTAATCCAGGGTATAAGAAATCTCCGTTCCAAATTTTATCCAGATCCATTCAGTCGTTTTCGCGTGATTAAGTCACAAACATCCGACCACACAAACATACACATATTAGGATTGAAATTTTATCAATTTTGAAGAAACATATTTTGACTTAATTCTTTCTCATGCTTTTTAATTTGGCGTAAACCTGACGTAATTTCTATACTTTTCCTGACGTCATTTCATGTTTTTCAAATGTACGCGATTCTGCAAATAGCATTTCTGCTTTATTTCAAAAGCATAAATCCTTTTATGCGGGCGAAACTCGCCAAGCATAACAACCTAAAAATGGTTTTTAATAATCAAAAAAGTAATTAAAATTTTAAAATGTTCAGAAGTGCACATTATCGAACTCATTAGCTTATATGTTCAAATTTTCAGAGCTCTGTGTGCCATAGATTTGTGTGGCGATTGCACATATAGATTTACAAACATTCACTTTTATTACAGAAAGAAACTTAATCCATGTAACTTTCAAAAGAAAACGAAGAATTCGAGCGAAGATTTTCATGCCAGGGCAAACCCTAGTTTTGGCAACCCCCTTTGCTCCGCGGTCATAGAACTAGGTTGCGGTTTGACCGGATCCCAGGAAAGGACACGAACGTTTTCTTTTTAGAAGGAAACAAAAATGGTTGTTGCAGATCGGAAAAAAATCGGAAGGGAATGTTGTCCAGGATACGGCCGTTGGTTTACCGTGAAACGTCAGCGAGTCGCTTTTAGTGTTAGACTGAAGTGAAAACAAGTTTGGCTTCGTTTTAAGTAACTTAAAGCAATACTGAACGGAATAGGTAGTACATAAAAACTTATTTCAAATAACAATCGACAGCAATTTTGTTTGACAATGGTCTGTGATATGAGAAGTAAGAAACATTAGGCATAATGTGAACATTAATAATTTCTGGTGAACGTGCACTGGACCGTACCCAGAAAAAAATTTTCGGGGAGGGTCCAAAAATGTCGGAAGAGGACTAAATGGTGAAAAGGGCTGAATTTTTCAGAAAAAGACTTCATCATTATTCTTTTGTTTAACAACCCCTGGGTACGGCCTTGAATGTACAATCTATAGTGGTGTGATGCCGGAATCATTCTTCAGCTGTTGTATCGTGGATCGCTATTGAAATCGACACATAGAACGATTGGAGTGACTAAGACGGGTCGAGGGCCCGGTCACAACTTTTTCAAGTTCGCTGAATACGGCAGGAGTGATTGATAAAGACCACATAGCTTAACATCTTCGGCCTACGCCTTGAACGTACATTTTACAACCAGTGCCGATCCTAGACCTTCGGCCGCCCACGTGCAAATTAAAATTGGTTGCCCCTTTTTTACAAACCTTATGCTCTTTAAATGTTCAAATAAATTACTATTAAATACTTGAAAAAATCATCTAAATATAAATATGGAATGGGTGAAAATTAAACAGAGAAACATGTTAAAGAACGTATTTTATTTTCAGAAAAATACAAAACTACAATGAATATTTCTGATCTTTCAAAAAATTATAACACGATTTTTCGAGCTTTCTTACAGGCGAAATCATCTATAATACTTGAAATGTCTAGCGCCTCACAGATATCACTTTCAATTGAAATAACAGCCAATTTCGTAAACCGTTCTTGTGAGATTGTTGGTCTTGAGTAATTTTTAATCAAAATTTCAAAAAGCTTCTTTCACCTAAAACAACACTGAATGGTATAGTCAAAAATATTCTGCGTGCTATAGATAAATAAGGAAGATATGGGTGTTGAATCCTGACTTAATATACGATTCAAATTTTCTAATCGTTTTTCTAGCAAATGTTGGGAAATAAGATTTCGAAAACATAATAGTTTACTGTGCAACTAACTCTATACCATCCCTTTCTATTCTATAATTCCTCCTATAAGTCCTTTTCTATTTTCCATCGTTATTTATTTGAAGTTTAATATCCTAATAGACGATTGATTGATAAATGTGGCAAAGCTTTTGTCATTTCTTTTCAAAATTAAATGCTTTTAAAGCTTCGACACATTCTGCTGAACTATTTGTGTAAAAAACACACATAAAAAGATACTTATAACAAGATAGGATAGTTTCGACCGAAAATTTATTCAGTCTTCATCAGTCGTAATCCTTCTCCTGCCATTTCCTTAATCGAGTAAAATCCTACAAAAGATTCAAAAATGACCGATTTGACATGTTTACACATCAAATTATAACGGTTATTTGGTCAATGTGACTAATCTCCGGTGTACAGTCTAACATAACAGAAAAATATTTAGACTTCTGTATTATTTTCATAAGTAGAATCAGCTAGAAGTGTAATAATTTCATTTTGAAATGTTGACCTATATAATGGGACATGCGGGTATTTTTATCCTTAGATTTTTGGACGTTATTTATATGTTCAATTAAAACAGTATTGAATTTGGCTATCATTTTCACCGCTTTTAAAAAGTTTCCATTGTTTTTTTCGTATAGGTTTCAACTACTATCTCTAAAAGCTAAGTTCTGGCTAACCAAAAATTGCCCAATAGCAATCATTCGTTCGATAATAGCTCTCCATTGTTTCATTTCCAAAGAAAATAAGTTCCGTTGTTCTCTATCTGTTGTGATATTGTTGCTTGGCGGTGTTTCCAGCTCCCACGTAGTTTTAACACGTTTCCTATGTTATGTTTTACATTATTCTCGTGTCAAGAAAAACAGAGCAATGTTGCAGCTCCTATAACCAAGACTAATAAGCTGAATATTTCCTCCTCCGGACCCTCCAAATAATTTACATGGAAAGCAAAATGCGGCATCTAATGAAACAGAATATAAATGCCCAGCTTGCTAGCTTTCTCACCATTTTTTCAATGCCTTGTAAAAATACGAATAACCGAATCTTGGTTAATCTACCAGTTTCACTTGTAGGAAAAAAAGGACCCAATTTCCGTCTGCATCGACCCCTGGCCTAATTCTGGAAATTTATTTCGAATACGCTAAAGCCTACCTATGATGGCGTGGCATAAAACGTTGGCACTTAAAGAGAAAAATTTCTTTATTTATTCATTATTTATTTATTTTATTTTATTGATAATGCTATAACCTAATAAAACTGATACATCCACCGTTTATGCGTACTTTTATGTATATTCTTAATAAAAATTTTCATTGTATCGGAACATGAAAGCGCACGAAGTGTTTAGGATTTACATAGAGCAAAATCCCAGATGAAAAAATAAAAAGTAATACTTTAAAACTATACATCGTTCTCTCCACTTCTATAAAGTAAATTCATCAATCAACTTCAAAATCAATGTACATTGATGATTAAATGTTATTCTGGATGATAAATCTATTTCACTTTCATTTTGATTATCAGAAAACACCTATAATTCTCAAATAATGTGGAAAAGCTCAACCTGTACAACGATATTTATATCTGGTCTCTACAGTATCATTATACGCAAGTTTCACTGCATTATCTTTCCCAATGCATCCCGCGTGGGCCACCAAACCTTGTACATTGGAAGCAGAGACTCAAAAACTAGTTCTCGTAGTCAAGGTAGGTCGCCGACCCCGAGTTCATTACCTTAGGTTAGGACGCATATAAGCTAACCTTACTTTGCTAGCGACAAGACGAATTTCTAGCCTGCTGATTGGCTGCTTTTCCAGAGTTACGCATGACGTCCTACTTTTATCTTAAATAATAAGAAAATTGAGAGCATTTGAAAAAAACAAGTCTTTTTTTTTTAATTGTAAACAGAAGAATACATAGAATACTGGTAAATACTTATAAAAAAAGAAAAACTATTAACACAACTGCTCGCATTGAGAGCGTGGGAAGCCGATGTTTAGCCATGCGATCGTTCTCGTTGCGTATATCTTTCACTGTTACCGCCATGCTGCCTTGCCAGTGATAAAATTTAAAATCGTCTCTATCGTTCGTGGGAAGCGATACAGACAGGGCCCTTGCAAAAGTGGGTGGGGGATTTAATTAAACTTGACAAAAGTAAATACCTAATTGTCAAATTTGGTTTAAAAAAAAAAAACAAACTATAATTTACTTTCTATCTGTGGTATACTTGGAAAAATTACGTAAACCCAGTTCAAAATTAAAAAGTTAGTAATACAGTTTATAAAAAAAAAAAATAAAGTTCGTATAAACCGATATTTGGCTTGGCAGTTTAGCAACATATCCCCACTCCCCTAAAAATGTCTTAGCAATGGCTTGATACAGACCATCAATTTAAAAGGGGATTCTACTCAGATGTGACTCTACTCAGAGCAACCCACACAAGCTAACACCACACGGAGCCATCGGGAATCTCCTATCGGGTTTGATTGTGAACTTCGATGAATCATCCAGAGGGATATAGATAGATATTTACTTAAATGGCTCCAGCACTTAAATTCGTCATCTAAGAGCCAAATTTAACCAATGAGAAAGTCCGTAGGCCTCTTAGGATGACTTATCGAAGTACACAAGCAGGTCCGGTAAGAAGATTCACGATGGCCCCGCACCAAACTATATATAATACCTCCGAAATGCGACATCGAGACTACGGCGTAGTCAGAGACGGGCTTCTTTCCCGACCAACGAAGGTTTCATTATGTTGGGTAATTTGAAACTGACTGAAGTTGGTTGTGAAATTTCTAAAGAATTTGGCGTTGCATAATTCTTTTTTTTTTTTTTTTTTCAAATATTTAAAGTTTTTCTGTTTTTGTCAGGGAATATTTAGAGGTTTCTAGTGTTTGTATACCAAGTTTCAAAGTATTTAAGATTTCGAGAGTCCATTTTCATCTGAAGTTAATAGATACGCTTCTTTTTAGCGATCGACGGAAGCAATGTCTTTTTCTTTCATTCTTACTGTATAATACTTCTCGTTCCTGGCAATCACAGAGAAAGGTCCTTCATAAGGGAGTTCTAATGCTCTCTTGACAAGGTCTACTCTGGCAAATACATGCAAGCACGACTCTAAATCCTTGTGGAAAAATAAAATCTGATTTCTTTTACATCAGCTTTTAATTGGTCTTAATTTTTTCATTTGTATTCGCAGTTCACTAGTGAAGGTAACTGGTTCCAATTTGGTTTGGGGTTCTTGAAAAAAATTCTCATGGTAGCTTCAGTGATTTATCATAAACCATTTCTGCAATGGAGTAGTTGGTATCCTCACGCAGAGATGCTCGTATATCCAAGAGTATATTTGGTAAAGTTTCGCTCCATTTAACTGAATTGTGAGCTCGAATGGCTGCTTTGAATGTTCTGTGTTGTCTTTCAATTTTACCGTTGCTTTGCGGATGGTATGAAGTTGTTTGCATTTTAATTTCACAAATAACACCCAAACTTTTGAAAAGTTCTGATCTGAATTGAGTTCCTCTATCTGTGATCACACTGTATGGAACACCAAAGTGACAAATCCAGTTTGCATAAAATGCTTTTGTGGTTGTTTCCATGATGATATTTTCTAATGGTATAACATCCAGCGAGTAAAACGATTCATGCAAGTTAAGCAATATTTATTCTCATTTGATGTTGGATAAGGTCCAATTACATCGATATGGATTATGCTAAATCTTTCATCAGGTTCTTCAAATGGGGCGAATTTAGAATGTGTATACTGAATAATTTTATTTTTCTATCAACTGATGAAAGTTTTAGCCCATTCTTTAACGTCTTTTTTAATATCCTTCCAAATGAATCTTGATGCAACTTGTTTCATCGATGATTTAATGCCAGAATGGTTCAAGTCATGTACATTATGGAAAACATTCACTCAAATGCTTCTGGTATGAATATATTGAAGTTGATACATCACACCAGATTATTTTTCCAGAGGGCAGTGGATATTGTTTAAAATTTAAATTTTTGCCACTAATCCATGTCTGAAAGTGATTCAATTCTAGACATCGAGTCTGCAACAATATTATCTTTCCCGGTTATGTATTTTATATTTGTAGAAAACTGGGTAATAAGATGCCTTAATTGTCTTGGTGCTGCTTCATCATTTTTCTGTTTAAATGCAAATGTAATAGGCTTGTGATCTGTGAATATCGTGAATTCTCGGGCTTCTAGCATGTGTTTAAACTGTTTGATTGAAAGATAGTTACTTACTAGAAGTTCCCAGTCACATGTACTATAAGCTTTTTGAGTGTCATTTAACTTTTTGTAATAAAATGTTATTGGTTTCCAGCCTCCGCCTTCATATTGATGGAGAACAGATCCAATTGCGAAATTAGAGGGATCTGTACATAAAGCTAATGGTAGATCTGAATTAGGAAAAGTTAATAAAACGTTATAATCGTAAGTGTAAACCTGTTTTGTGATGCAACAACCGCTACAATACTGTTCTGGCCACATTTTATTGAAGTTGAGAGCAAAACAGTTTCAAAAATACATGGAATGTTGTACATCGCTTTGCAGGAAAAACATTAATAACACCAGGTTCTATCTAATTGTCCGCATAGCCAAACGGCATGGCGGAGATTCATCATAACCAAACACAACCTTCTAAAACCTCCTCGAGAAATATGTAGAAGTGTGTTAAAAACTTTTTACAAATTGCCCAGCTTTTGACACCCTGGCGAGATAAAAATGAGCCACTCATAAGCAACTGCTCACGAGGCCAAAAAGTCCGGTAAGCGTAACAAATATACAATATTTTAAATTAACAGTTTAAGAGCATATCGCCAAAGGAGAAGTGCCTTAATTTGGCAAACGCCATTAAAAAAGTAAAAAAGACGGGCCGGCACCTATAATTTTGCATTGCTTATGGTAAACAAAATTAGTTTAGAAGGGGGATGCCTGAATTAGTAGGCGCACCGTCGGGAAAGAGAAACGGAGGCTCATTTTATCAAGCAGAAAAGCTGAGGAGAGAGATTAAAATTGAATACAGAATATTTGGTTTACAAAAACGAAACAAAAGAAAATTTTCTCCTACCATAATGCATATTATTTTTCACCTTAGCTATGAGTAGCACTAAAAACAGGGCATTTTCTCTTCATTTGAGTGGGTGTGTCCTATTCTTTTAGTAAAGAAAAAGCCTGACTCCTCTAGCGAACAAAAGTTTCTTTTTCATAAGACAGCTCATATCTATGAGGTCATATATGTTATTTTGAAAAGGTTATACTTTTGTTTAGTTTTGCTCAAGTATAATTTTTGATATGTAATGTGTGAATAAGTGTATAATTTTATATTGTTCATTTTTATTAGTAGCAGTAATGTGAACACATTTGTAAGTGTATTTTATAATTTATGCTCATTATTTCATATAGTGTATTATTGTAAATATGAGACGTCAGATATTTCAGTAAAGTTCCATAGTTAAGGCAGGTAAAACGGTTTATTAAACATTATCTTTAAGTTACAATATAGAGTGAGAAGAGGAGAGACGTCTGACAAATAACAAAATAAATAAAACATAGCTCCAGAGCGTGCATGGCAAGTAAGACAGAAAAGCAAAACTTACAGTGAAAGTACCGCTTGAACAATACCAAAACTAGTAAAACCCAAATTACCTTTATATACATTACATATATATATATATATATATATATATATATATATATATATATATATATATATATAGTTTTTTTTTATTTTTATGGTGAGCACTGTGTGTTAGGGTTTCTATAAAGTTCTATGTTGAGAATTTTTTCTGGCTTCAAAATTTTTCCTGGACTGTGGGGGAGATATATGTGATGCAGATCACATATCTTTCAGGTCTAAAACAATTTTCTTTTGTTTCATTTTTGTAAATCATATAGTTTGTATTTCAGTTTTAATCTCTCCCTACTTGGTTTTTCTGCTTGATAAAAAGTGCTTCCATTTCTGCCTTATGCCAGCCAATGTGCAGTTAAGGTATTTCCCTTCTAAATTAACTGTTGGTTTAAAATATGCAAGACAGTGAAAAGCTGGCCTTTTCGTATAAAGTTTTAAGGAACTTTTTCGACTTACAAGGAGGTTGCATTTTATTTTATAAACCTCCAGCATGCCGTGGTGGCTATGCGACAATGAGATAGATGTACCTGGTGGAATTAACTTTTTTATTCTACGCAATGTATTAGATTGAACTTATGCTTCAAACTGCTTTTTTCTTTTAAATTCAATAAAGAAATGTAGCCTGTGCACAGCATGGAAGTCTTTCTTTTCATGGACTTACGCGTTCTCTTCTGGATTTAGCAGAGCTATAAGATGTAAAATCGGCCAATGGCAAAGTTTCTATTTCTACCACCGACACCTCCTCCATAATGTTACGGATTTTCGGGGCAACCCCGCTGTTCTGGGGTTTAAAATAGTTCTACGCGTCAAATAGTTAAATTTTGCCTTTTGTTGCATTAAAATCGGTCAACTAGAACTGGAGATATGGAGGTTTCGGTTTCCCCATCCATTTGTATGCAGTTTCTAGAAATCTCGAGAAATATTGTTCGTAGGCCTTCAGTAACTTCACTCTTGAGCAGGTGTGGTGCCAGCGGGAGATTGGGGGACCATGCACCCCTTGTCGGGAATCACTGGCCCCCCTGTCGGGGAGTGTCGTCGGGGATTTTTTTAGAGAATTTGTTGGTTTAGAAAAACGAAGGAAGTTTTGCAACCAGATAAAAAATCCCATTCAAAGTGTCTGACCCGACCGTAGAGGTTCCGTTCACTTCCATTCTCATTCTGCTTGGAATTGTACAATATTCATATACTGAATATTGATTATCTGCAGCTCTGAGTATGTTTCTCGGGATTCGAAGAAACCAGCGAACAAGATGACATTACTAGGGTAAGCAGGGTTGCCCAATCTGCTAGCAATTGCCTTCGTAACGACCTTTTTAACTTTGGTGAAAATCACTGGGTTTTCCTGTTAACCAAGAACAGATAATTAATGACCATCTCATCATAATAATTTTTAATCTACGAAACCAAAGTAGGAAATTTATCTCTCACTCGAATACTTTTTTGAGAGGCTGTGCAAGTACTGAAACGTAAAATTTGGGGGGTTTATCGTTTGGCCCCCTGTCGGGGAAGATGACCCTCCCGTCGGGGAAAGTTTGGCGCCATCACTGCTCTTGAGGACTTATTTCTGGCGCCAAATTTTGCGATACTTCGCCAAGCATAGCGACATTTTGGTCTTTTGGCAGGATTTTCCCAATGGGGCTTGTAAAGACAGTTTTTCAGTTTTTACCATGCATAATAGCCTAATATTTCTCTTCTATGACGTAACCAAAATTCATGCTTTAAGTGGAATCTTCGAGAAATACATTCTTCTAGAAGCTTCTGCGTCACCTATAAATACAAGCATGTTAGGGGCCCCAGTTCAGTGTCTTATCGAGCTACCGATGAGTATGCTGCTTTGCTCTGTGAATGGAGTTATAGTTTGCTTGCTTTTTGAAGCCTTGTTTTTAAAGTGCTGTGTGTAAATTCTTTATTAATGAGTTTTGAGGGATTGCTTGCGATATTCCTCGTATATTTCCACTGAAATTTTTTCCCGTGGAAATGTTTTATTTTGTGTGAAAAATACAGCATTTGTGAGAGCTTCTGATCTAAGCGGACTGTTAAGAGCACATTACTGTTTGACTGTGCTTGTGAATCTTGTACAGCTGTTTGTTTAACGAAGTTCTAGAAGCAATAAAGTTCGTTTTCCATCCTGACAAGCGGACTCTTTATTAGAACTTTCTACACCAACTGGACTTTAGAACGACGAATCCAGGAAACAAGCGGAGTATTCTGCAACATTTGGTGTCAGGAGTGGGGTTCCAGAGAAAGACTAATTCTCCAGTGCATGGTGAGGACAAGCAAAGTGGAGGACCTTAGAAAACTGATAGAGGAGAGGAAAACTGATATGATGAAGATGAAATCCGGTCATGAAGAGATGAAAACTGAGTTAAAAATCACACGAGAAGAGATAGAAGCCGGAAAAGAAGAAATGAAAGCTGCACAGGATGAGGTGAAAGACGGATTGGAAAAGATGAAATCCGGACAAGCCGATTTGGATAAGAAAATTGAAGCCGGACAAGAGATGAAAACCGGGTTGGAGAAAATAGAGAAAAATCAAGAAAATTTAGAGGAGAAGATAGAGAAAACCCAAGAAAATTTAGAAGAAACTAAGCAAGGTCAAGAGGAAATGGAGGAGAATGTTGCTCCTAGAAGGAAGTCAAGCGAATTACGAGGAAAGGTTTGAGAAAACGATCGAGAACAAGTTAGAAGAAAAGCTGGACAGTTTAGTAATGCTGGGAAAGATACCTGAAAACATGAGGTTGTCGTCACGCTGCCCAGCAGTGAAACTAAAGCCTAATGACTGAAAGACTCTCTGGTAAGCATACAAGACACAATTTTCAATTGTCGCCAAAGCGAAAGGCTGGGAAGATTCCAAGAAAGCGAACCAACTGGCCGCTTCTCTTAGCGGAGACGCAATTAGCGTACTACAAACCATTGGAGCGACGAAGATAGATTTTGATGCCCTTGCTAGTGCCTTCGAGCTGAAGTTCGGAGAGAAGTGCCAGAAAGAGTATAGTAGAATACAACTAAAGTCAAGGATGCAAAGACCTGGCGAGACCCTTCAAGAGCTGTCTTTGGACATAGATAGGCTGTGTCATCTAGCCTATATGGACCACCGTCCGAGAAGAAATGGCCAAGCATCCTTTTATTGAAGCCGTCCGAGATTCAGAAATCCAAAAGGCACTATGTTGGAGGATTATCGAGATTTGAAGTCTGCTCTTGTGTTCGCAATGAAGCTAAAGACAGCTCAGCAGGCCGTGAGAAAAGATCAGCATGCTGTTATAGCGGTGACAATCTAAGAAAGAGATGATTCGGACACAGAGAGCTTAGCAGAATAATGTTGGAGATCTAATGGAACGTAAATTAAGATCCGGTGGAACGAGAGATAGCTCAAAGAAAGTAAAATGATGGAAGTGTGACGTCGAAGGACATGTACAAAAGTACTGTGGTCGAAAGTCTCACGCCCAGCAAGAGAACTCTAAGAACATGAAGGAGGAAAACTAGGAGGTGGCCATCTTGCGGGACGGAGGTTGCCAAATATTCAAAAGCCCCATCTAAAAGTCACAGATTTCATCATCAGCAAATGACAGCAGTAATGGACTATTTGTACTCGGATACGTTGATAGTTCTCAGTGTCACATGGTGATTGATACTGGGGCGAATGTAACCATCATAAGGACAGATCTGATCAAGAAATTAAATTTGAAGACTATCTGAGCTCTGCTCTCACTGACCCTCCAGACTGTGACAGGTGACAAGATCGAAGTGGGTGGAAAAGCAAGAGTAGAAATCACATTTGGAAGTGCCAGATACGACCATGTGGTGTGCGTCGCCAATATTACGGACTCTTTCATTCTCGGACTGGACTGTCTAAAATTCCATAAATTTAACTTGCACTTCAAGAATCCGGAGGGCCAGATAGCCATGTGGATACAGAAATTACAAGAATATGACATAGAAATACGTCATCGGAAAGGAGCATCTCATGGAGACGCAGATGCTTTATCGAGAAGACCCTGCATATAAAATTATCGCTATTCCTCCGGGGCAGAGAAAAATTATCATTTTAAACATCCTGTTGTCCGCCAAATTACATCATCCCAAGATCCCTGGAGGGACGAACAAGTCCGAACGGAACAGTTAGCTGATAACAAGATCAAACCTATTGTGAAATTTATGGAAAAATCCAGCAATAAGCCCAGTTGGCAAGAAATATCGTCATGTAGTCCAGCAACGAAACAATACTGGGCTTTATGGGATTCACTTCGCCTGAGAAATAGAGTCTTGCATTGTAAATGGGAGTCGGACGACGGCAAGATGCTTCAGTGCTAGTTAGTACTCCCTCGTTCGAGGATTTCGAAGGTTCTAGAAGAGTTGCATAGTGGCTTAACTGGGGACCATTCTGGCATAATGAAGACCCTGTTGAAAGTTCGCGAGCGCTTCTATTAGGCCAGAGCTTGGGATAATGTTGAAAAGTGGTGCCAAGCTTGTGATGCCTGTAAAGGCCTGAAGAAAGGTAGCCATGGAAAACTACATTGTTATAATGTAGGAGCGACTTTTGAAAGAATTGCCCTTGACATCTTGGGACCTCTTCCGCGAACTTCGGATGGCAACAAGTACCTCCTAGTTGTCATAGATTATTTCTCTAAATGGCCCAAAGCATATCATATTCCTGATCAAGAAGATACGATGGTAGGAGAGGTACTGGTGCAAGAATGGATTTCCAGGTATGAAACCCATCTGCAACTTCATTCCGACCAAAGAACGAACTTTACCGCTGCAGTTTTTAAAGGACTATATCAATTTCTCGGAATAGACAAAACCCAGACTACGCCTTTACACCAACAATTCGACAGCATAGTGGAGAGGTTTAATCACCCTATTTTGAACAACCTCTCACTACTGGTATCCAGGAATCAAGCGGACTGGGACAAGAAACTCCCTGCTTGCCTATAGGAGTGCCGTTCATCACACCGGCTTCACACCTTCCCAGATGCTATTTGGAAGAGATCTTTGTCTTCCCGCCGATCTAGTGTTTGGTCGCCCTCCAGATACGCCTTCATCGCCTGAGGAGTGCATGAAAAATCTTCGGGAACGGTTTGAAGACATGCATCATTTTGCTCGGGAGAGGATCGACCCGAACACGAAGAAGATGAAGATTGGTTACGTGACACGGTTCAACATAGGTGACAAAGTTTGACTATGGAATCCTACTCGAAAGAAAGGCCTGTCTCCTAAGCTGCAATCGCCGTGGGACAGTCCTTACACAGTCCTAAACAGACAGAACGACGTCATTGTACGGATTCGTAAATCACCTAACTCGAAACCAAGAGTTGTTTATTACGATGGGCTGGCCATTTACTGCAGTTGTAATTTTGATTCAATATGTAGATATGTAGACCATGGTCACTATGGCTAATTCCCCCTTTCTTTAATCTCTCATTTTTTTCCTTTCTCATCTCTTCCTCTTTCTTCAACTCTTTTACTCAGTACTGACTTACGCCATGTTTAGTGTACATTTTTGTAAATATATTGGTTTTTATTACTGGATATTTGTTTAATTATTTGTTAGTATGTAATTATTTATTATGTTTATTATTTATTTATTGTGTGTATTTGCTTATTGTGTTATTGATTATTTGCTTAAATTATGTTGTTAAGATCTTGTTAAAGGTCTCAACCTATAAATACAAGCATGTCAGAGACCATCTATGACGTAACTTACAATTTTTCTTCCATACAATCACATCTTTTTAGGTAGCCAAGCGACAGCAGTGTACAAAGAGCACTGCTTATGAGTCTAATGGGCTGCTTGGATCTCATTTTGTGAGAGAAAAGTAAAATTCTCACTTAAGTCCACTTATAAAATGCACTTGGTTGGATTCTGTCTGAGCTGCTTAAAGTAGTAATCAGATTATATTGACTTTTTGTAGCACTGTAATATAAATTTTCTCCATCTGGTTCTCTATTTCATCAATTACATCAGAGAGTGTATGCTCAGTTAAAAATTTAACATATTCTTTGCTACTACTATCTTTGCTCCACTGATACCACATAAGGGGTTCTTGTAACTGATCTTCAGGTCCCATGAATACATTCCTAGAATTTGTTCTCAACCGCCAACTAATCAGATTTGTTTAAGCCTTTGTGTAGCAGAGGGGACATTTAGCTCTGTCCTCTCTGTTACATCCCTTCTGTTATATGTGTATTTAAAATAAAAATAATTAATTTTTAGAAAATTATAACATGACATGATTGTACTAATAAGCTTTATTGTAAATACCAGTTATTAAGTCTAAAGCTTTTTTAGATAATGAATAACTTTTTTTTTTTTTTTTTTTTTTTAACAGAGGGGACAGATATGTAATTGGAATAAATTTATCTTTAGAAAATAAGAAAAAAGTTCTTGCATGAAGACAATCATTGCACATTTATATTTAAGAACAATTTAACTTACAGTTAAAAGTCAAAGAGAGAATACATAAAATCACTATAACTATATTTTAAATAATTTATTGTTTCTTAAGAAAAATCATAAAAGCCCTTCATTTATCATAAATTTAAATAAAAACAAAACATAACTCCCCAAAATAACTACTGAATCCATAAACTACAGTAAATTTCCTTTAAAATGATATCAAATGTAAGGATATTGTTTAAACTTGATAAAACTCTATACTGGTTTCAGTTGGCATGGAATTCACCATTTACAAGTGAATTTTCTTGCATTTTTTACTTGTATTTAAGGTTAATAATTATCAATTAAATGATATTTTAATCCTCAAATTAAGATTTTTCCATTCTTTCAAAACTTTTTTACTGGCCATAAAGTTTTACTCAGACTGTATAATATTTAAAAAATAATCAAACATTAATAAATTAAAAAATACTTTGTATATTATTAATAGATTCAATTTTACCTGTGTTAGTAACATAAAAATTCCAAAATTTTTGGAATTACTGAATTTACAAACACACTTTCCTTTTTTAATCTAATGTCTACTGCATATATTAAAATTTTAAAATACTTGTTTAGAAAACTAAGGCAGGAAATGCAGAGCAAAACAACATTTTTGCATAGTACCTTTAGGAAATACAGAGCTGTTGCACAGCGCAGTATTAGTGATAATGAAAATATACAAAGAGGGAAAAAAAAAAAAAATCATTTTTAAAATAACTTTTCTTTTCTACCAAGCATGTCTATCCAGTGGTACTCAAGATCCTATTTCAACAGATTATACAGTTTACAACTTCAACTGTTCAATTCCATTTTCTTTTTTTTTTTTTTTTTTTTTACTAAATTTCCTTACTTTTCTCTGTTCAATTATAATTCTAGTTTCGTGACCACCTGTAAGTTTTCAAAGTCTAAGATTAGTTTTAATCAGAATGAAGTCATTTTCACTTACTTCTCCAATACTAATCTCAGCTTCCGTATACTGCAAGCCTTTCTGGATGATAGATAGCAATGCAGCAGGAGGGACTAATGCCCCATTAATATTTGACTGACTTATGTGACTTTCTATACCAAATGTATATGCTGAATGCGAAAATCCTATTACAAAAAATAAAAAATAAAAGTAATTTTATTTTTACATTTTGTAACTATAGCATATACAAAGAATACACCTTTATAATGTTTGTAAATCAGAGTTTAATGCATGCATATTTAGACTTTCAATAACTCATTTTGATTTACTATGGGGAGAGAAAGAATAGCAGTACTTACAGATATTATCTGTATAATTACTAAGTGTGGTTAATAAAACTTCACGTGTACAAATAATTTATCCTTGGCATCGAAAACAGTGTATGTATCAGATATGATTTTATTTCACTTATCCTTATAAAAAATTAGCATGTTGGGAGGGGGACAGAGATTAATGTCAAATTTTTTTTTTAATATGATGCAGAGTAAGCAGAGCATCAATCTATTTCAACTGATCAGCATTTAATGAGCTACTACAAACAGTTTTATATAACAAGTCATGTACCAAATTTTCAGCAACTAACATCTACCATGGACAAAATTTATAATAGACCCACGAAAAAAAAAAAAAATGTCAAACAACATAATGCACCTCAAAGCATTGTTGAAATTTTTTCAAAAAGGAGCCGAAGATGCATTTGTGAAAATTTTTGGAGAAATAATTTTTTAGTTGTTGCATTTTAAAATCTATCTGTAGGATTTTTTTTTAATTTTGCCAGATTATAAATTGTTATAGCTGTCAACTTAGCTTTCCTTAAAACAGGAGGATCAGAGTACCCCAAAAAAAAAAAAAAAAAAAAAAAAAAAAACGATTTCTGAAAAACAGGAAAGATATTTCCAGTGAAGTTTAAACTGTCTGAAAAACTGGGAGAGTTGGCAGCAATGAATTGTACATTCAAAATTCTTTTAAACTTGAAACAAAGTAAAAATATTTAAAAAAGAAGATTTTTTAGAAATTTTATAGTGAAATAGGATTTTGGATTCAATTAGCTGCTGAGTAAATATTTTATTATTCTTGCCATTTCGCATCATATGATGTTTGGAGAACATGTTACTAAATGGAATTTTTTTTATACAGAGGCTGCATACAAATTTAAATACTTAAATTTATTTAGATTTTATGTCCAGAAAATTTTAATCAATAAAATTCTGTATGTAACTAGGTATTTTATTGTGTATGTTTATGATCAACATTTAAGTAATAAAAGCCTATGTCATTTTTGTTGGGATACCCTATGTATAATGATTAATTGTAGTCTAAAAAATCAAAACTTGAGATGCTGCTCATTGGTATGATTGTTAAAGTTAATACAATTTTCTGACTGTCATTTTATCAATTTACATTAGTAAAAAGAAATATTTATGTAAAATCTGGAAAAAAAAAAAAAAAAAACTTGACAAAGGTTTTGGAAAACAAATTTCTTAAACAGATCCTAGATTGTTTAAATGAAAATAGAATACAGAAAAATATTTTATTTATTAAAAAGAAATTCATAAAAAAAGATGCTTTCAGTTATGAATACTTAAATAAAATTTAAACAAAATGCATTTTATTCAACACGGGTTGTAATATTATACTTTACAGTGACTGGTAAAAATAGTGTTGACTCTAGATTAATTTGGCAGGGCGCAGCGATCGGCGGCCTTTTTGTTATCTTTTTAGTGCTCGGCGGCCCTTTTGTCGTCTTTAGCGCCGGGCGGCCCTATTTCTCTTCTTTCTGCAGCCTCCTGCTTTTATATTTTTATTATTATTAGTAAACAACCAGCACTTTTTATTTCCTACATACCATTTGCGACCCATCACGAAAATATGTTCATTAATCTTCCAGCGGGCGCGCGAATTTTTTTGCACGAGCAGGCACGTGTCGTATTTTTTACGACAGAATACTTTTCTCCGTTTACACTGTTACAAATGAGATATATTTCACAATAATAATATGAGATCAATCAGAAAATAATTTATACATATCAGCAGAAAAAAATCCACTTTAATAAACAGAAATAATATATAGAAACAATAAAACTTCATAAAAAACATCGAGGTAATAAATGAAAGAAATCTAAACAGAACTTAGATAGAAAAAAAAAAACTTAACTTCTTGCCGGTCTCTAATCACTATCATCACTCTCGTTACATTCAAGTCATCGAATTTTTGAAAGGGAATGTTTCTTGCATGTATATCTGTTGCACATATAGCATTTCATTGATGCTGATGATCGTCTTCTTTCTTTTACACACAAACCGCAAGTTTCACGTTTCAATGCTTGCTGCTCGTTTGTGTCTTTTGAAGGCAAAGCATAATTAGCACTTAGAAATGCTGTGATATCACGTGGTAATGAAGTAATTTTGGCTCGAGCTGAAAGGTGTTCTTTCATAAGCCCCAGTGCCAAGTTTTTCAAAAAAATCCTTCGACTTGGTGGATTATTAGCAGGCTGTAGTAGCATATATAAAATTTGTGCATTTATTCCGGCAATGTTCAAAAGACTGTAAAAGATAGCACAGGGCCATCTCCTTGTAATACGTGAAACAGAGTACGTAGCGCACATTTTGTCAACAGTGTCAACTCCACCTTTTGTAATGTTATAATACGAAATAATTTCCGGTTTACCGGTATCAGTGTCAATATCTGGTGTGTCGTGCATTGTAGACAGGAGTATAACAGCTTTGTTCTTTCGAGGGACATAGGAAACAATTGATTTATCTTTTTAAAAACCGAATATTGCCGATCTAACCATCCTTTTTTTACATGGTAAAAACTCTGGTGGAATTTCTTTCTTATTTTTCTTCAGAGTACCCACAAGTGTCAGCTTCTTTTGCAGTAAATGATCTGCGAGTGAAATACTTGTATAATAATTATCAGTTGTTACATTACTGCACGAATTTTCAATTGGAGTAATCAATCTTTTCACAACATCCAAAGGAGAGTTTGAAACTGCATATGGACCATTAGGTTGTAATCCACAATAAATTTCGAGATTGTAGGTATAAAAAGTCTTTGAATCACACAAAGCGTACATTTTTATTCCATATTTCGCAGGTTTACTTGGAATATATTGAATCCACCTCAACGACCACGAAAGTGATGCAACATTTCATCAATTGTAGCGAATTCACTCATATTATAACAGTTATAGCAATTTCTTAGAAAAGAATCAAAAATTGTTTGTATGGCGGCCAGTTTATCTATTTTACGTCTGTCCTTTCTTGTTGTTCTGTCATCAAATCGAAGACATCTTGTTAGAAATAAAAATCTTTTATAGCTCATGACAGCCCTTGCTATTTCTATTCCTGTACCATCGTTTGAAAATATTTCCATAACATTAGCATGATGTGTTTTCTTTATTCCTATCAAATACAGCAGTCCAAAATAAGCCAATATTTCACATCTTGTAGTATATTGGCAGTCTCTTTCTCTCGAGTAGTTATTCTTTGCTCTCAACAGATTTATATGTTGGTTTGTATATTTCAAAATATCATCTATCATATTTGGATCTATAATTTTCATAAATGATCCAACTTCGTCCTTTATATCTTTAGCAAAATTTTTGACTCCAGGAAAAACTTTCCCAATGTTCAGTTTCTTTGTCTATGAGCACTTCGCATAATGTATTTTACGCCATTTGGTTATTTTATCTTTACCAATGTAAAATTCTGCATCTTCAAATGAATTTTGTGTATCATTCTCTGATATACTTTGCTCAGAATCACTGCTGATGCAATTTACTTCGATATTCTCGTCAGAAAGATCACTGTCGCTTTCATGAAATGTGTCCACATTAGGACTTTCTTTTTCTTCATCAGATAATTCTTGAAGAATTCGTGGAATATCTTCATATTTTACCCATTTTGAGGCCATATTGCAAAAAGTCTACTAAAAATATAGTTTAAAATTTCATAAAATCGACCAATAACACAATCCAACAAATATTAAATATAGAATTACCAAAATAAAGCGAGAAAAAGACATGAAAAAGTTAAATATTTTTCTACTCGCAAGAGCGGGCGCATGTCGTACATTTTACGAACATAGCACACACCTGTATGAAATCAACAGCGGAAGCGAAATTTAACCTTGAAAGTCTAACGAGCCGATTTCATCTCGCAGGGGGGATAAGCATTGAAGAATAGCAATGACCTTCAAACACTTTTGATACAGTTTGTGAGAGCAGTGTAAATATTATTCCGTTTGTCATCAAATTTGCGCAGGCGCGCCCGGTGAAAGGTTAAAATGGTTACGATTAAATTCAATAATCCCATCATAAAAATAGGTTCGATTGAAAACGGCCCTTTCACAAAAACCGTCTATGAAATCGGATCTTTCCCCACAAATGTAATTTATTAAATTGCTTTTCTCAAATATTCTACTCTTTCAGATCGAAATACTGCTACTGCCCTTTTCTTTGTTTTCATTTGCGCGAGCCGACTGCCGAGTAACCCAAAAAGTGGCCCCTCTTGTATGTTTTATTTTTGCTGGCTCAAGCGAGAAGAAGCCCGATCTGCATTTTGCTTAGGAGTTGGTCGAAGAAAATAGGATTGGGATATCAAAATTTTCTCAAGTATCTAAAAATTTCTGATTCCATTTGTC
Source organism: Cheiracanthium punctorium (assembly GCA_038373885.1). NCBI lineage: Eukaryota > Metazoa > Arthropoda > Arachnida > Araneae > Cheiracanthiidae > Cheiracanthium > Cheiracanthium punctorium. The sequence continues at coordinate 78,575 of JAWZYV010013597.1, read as the reverse complement.
AATCCTCAAATATCGGTGGCTACGTTTGATAAATATGTAGTTGCGAATTATCAAATAATCATTATACCAGAGTTCGTCGCCAGCTGTATATAATTATTGCTCTTCTCGATGTCTTTAATAGTTTTGCGCACTAGCAAGTTCCCCCCCCCCTTAAAATTCGAATTCATATTATCAACAAATTACTTTTCTATTTCGCTTACACTTACTTTTACTGGATATTTGCTCCAAAAGAAGGGTGGAAAAAACTAAGACAAATTGGAAAAAATCTTACTATGCATTGTAAGTCAAAACACATATTACAACTCTACATGTTAAAGTTTCGGGGATCAGATCGTTTCAAACCAGTTTCTATATGTTATCTACCTGTACATTCTCGTGGAACCCCAAAATGCCCTTTTAGAGAATAGGGTGCCTCTTTTGAAATTTCCCCCGGCGGCCCTTTTTTTCTAGAGTCAACACTAAAAAAGTAAATAAATCGGCTATAATATCAGGTAATTTAATAATTAAAGCCCATTGTCAGCACTGCATTAAACTTTCTTTAAAAAAAAAATTGAATGAATGAAGTATATTTACCAGACTCTTGCAAATAACGATAAACAAGGAAATTAACTTCATCACTACTGAAACTCATTTTGTTCTATAATCTGAAAGACACAATAATTAATTTCTTGTAGATTTTAAATGTTTATAAAACTTTTCAAAATATATTTTTACAAGAAAAAGTTACAGAAAATTAAATTCCTCACATCACATTAATGCTGATAATTGTTGATTGAAAAACAAACTGAAGTACAGACAGTACAGTTGTTTGAATTTCGAGATGGTGATACTAAAAACTCGACACAATCTAATTTAAAACACAACATTTTATTCAACTATATTAAAATTAACCAATAAAATACAATTTTTCAAACACTCGAATAAGTGGTTCCCAAGAACCCGAACAATTTTTCACTCGAAACCATGCGAGAACTGATCTATTTATACAATTTACCAGTAGTCCAGGGTTGCAGTTAGGCGATGGAAAACTCGCCAGCTCGCCAAACCATATGAGATGGCCGAAAGCTTGCCAACTCACCAACATACCGCCCACTTTGCACTGTTTATACAGGCAATGAACCAGTAATATATTTTAAACTAACAATTAAACTACATATACTAGGTAATACTTCAATGATTAATGGACTGTACAAATACAAATATAAATTAAGCATACCAAATATACAATTAAATCAATAAAAATATTTTTTTTTTTACTCTAAATCTTTCATAAATTCAACTCTTATATTTACATTCAAACAGTATTCCGATAAATTGTATTAAAAACAATAAGTACACTCATATTTCAGTCTCTTATTGGTAATACGCAAAGTTTATTTACTGGCCTTTTAAAAATGCCTGAGGCAGTTCTTACATCGCAAACCCTTACCTTTTCGTCTTTACCATAATATACCTCAACTACTCGGCCGATTATCCATTTAGAGGGGGGAACACCATCTTCCTTCACAATTACCATTTCTCCAACTTTAACGTTATCTTTTTTTATCAGTCCACTTGGTTCGATTTTGTAAATGACTTAAATGTGAATTTCTCCATTTCTTCCATATAACCTGTACATTTTTTGTAACTTGATGCCATAATTTTAAGCTACTATCCTTTATTTCGCTAATGTCAGGTTCAATTAAATAATTAATAGGTCTGCCAATTAAGAAATGTCCTGGCGTCAATACCTGCAAATCATCAATGTCAGAAGTTAAGGGTGTTAATGGACGCGAATTTAAGATTCCTTCAATTTGTGTAACAATAGTTAAAAACTGCTCGAAGGTTAATTTAGTGTTACCTACAACCCGTTTCAAATGAAACTTGAAAGACTTTACTCCCGCCTCCCATAATCCACCAAAATTGGGTGCCCTGGGAGGCAAAAATTTCCAGTCAATGTTTTCAGAGCTCAAGTAATCCGCCAAAGTCTCGTTAGGTTTAATTAACATGTTAAATAACCTCTTGATTTCATTATTTGATCCAACGAAATTTTTAGCATTATCCGAAAATAATTTTGAACACTTTCCACGGCGAGCAAAAAAGCGCTTTAGAGTAGCTATGAAAGCCTCGGTTGTTAGGTCAGTTACTAATTCAAGGTGGATTGCTTTGGTCACCATGCATATAAAAATGCATACATAAATCTTTTGGTAGGTACCCCTTCTTTGGTTTTTGTACTTAATAAGAAAGGGACCGCAAAAATCGACCCCTACACAATTGAATGTATAGTTTGGGGTTATTCTCTCCGTAGGCAAGTCCCCCATCAACTGTTGTTGCGAGTTAGGTCGACATTTAAAGCAAATAACGCATTCATGAATAACCTTCTTGCAATTATTACGGCTATTTAAAGGCCAAAACTTATTACGAACTTGATATAATAAAGATTGAGCACCACAGTGCAAGTATTTTATATGAAAATAGTTAAGGATAATGAAGTTTAATTTACTAAAATAGGATACTTCTTGTCATAAGTTAAATGTGAATTTCCTAGTCAACCGCCAACTCTAATAAGTCCATTTTTATCTACAAAAGGATTTAATTGCTTAAGTTTACTGTTTTTAGAAACTGTACCATCCGACAGGAGATCCCTCATCTCTTCCCTAAAAAATTGCTGCTGAACCTGTACGAGTAGAAATGTTTCTGATTTGTTAATTTCTTTAGCACTTAAAGGCCCTGTAAACTTTCCTCGAGGATGCGTCACATTATGAATGAATCTAAAAACAAAAGATAATGTGCGAAGAATATCAACATAATTATTACTCAAATTCAATAAATTATCAACAAGAGGATTAAGGTTTAGAGACGATATTGAAAAGTTTTGAACATTTACAGTTTCTTCCAATTTCCTGGATTTAAGTTCATGGACAATGTCTTTGTCACACAAATCAAGTTTCAAGTCCCCATCAGGAACAAAGTTCTCAATATATAGAAAGGAAGGTCCAGTCCACCATAGCTTACTCTTTAACAAACTTTCAGGATCTAAACCTCTGCTAATTTGGTCGGCTGGATTTTCGGATGAAGGAACATAATGCCAATGATGATGTGGATACAATTCTTGTCAATTGTAGTTACCCTGTTTGCCACAAAGGGTTTAAGGTTGACAACATCAGCTTTGATCCAGGCTAAAACAATTTGCGAATCCGACCATAGTAGAACGTTAGAAATGTTCAGTTTTAATGCAGTCACCACTCTTTTCATTAAATGAGAAAGCAAAACGGCAGCACACAACTCGAGTCTTGGAATTGTGGTGCGCTTGAGAGGGGCAACTCTAGATTTACTTGCTACTAAAGATACTGTCACATTCTCTTGGGCGTTCAACGATTTCAAATAGATCACTGCTCCAAAAGCGGATTCCGAAGAATCAAAAAATCCGTTGAGTTCCACAATAGCTGGAGTACTGCACAATATTTTCCTGTCAATCTTTAAGTCTTAATTAAATGTAAAGCAGAAAAGAAACCATGCCACTCGTTCACTTCTTTTGAAGGAAGTGGATCGTCCCAGTTAATTTGTAAAGACCAAAGTTTTTGCATAAATATTTTTGCTTTAGTCAGCAATGGACCCAATAAACCCAGTGGGTCGAAAATGCGAGCAATAACTGATAAGACTGTTCTTTTTGTAAATTTAGAAAGTTCTTGAACTTTAATATCAAACTTAAAACAATCTTCAATGGGTTTCCATCTTATGCCTAAACATTTTGTTTCGTCTGGAAATTTAAAACTGTAATCGCCATTATTCATACAGAGCTCGGTATGATTTACATGCCACTTATGAAGTTTCATCGAACATTTATCCAAAATATCAGTAAGCTCATTTTGGAGAGCTTTCGTGTATTCTAAGTCCTCACCTCCACTCAAGCAATCGTCCATATAAAAATCTGCCATGAGAACAGCAGCGGCTTTCGGAAATTTTGCACCTTCATCAAAAGCCAATTGCTTTAAAGTACGCTGAGCCAAATACGGAGCACTAACTGTACCATAGGTAACAGTATTTAATTGATAAGTCTTTACAGGTGCATTTTCCGATTCCTTCCAAACTATTCTTTGAAGTTGCCTTTGTTCAGGGTGGATCAATATGTTCCTGTACATCTGTTTTATGTCTGCAATAAATGCATATTCATGTTTACGAAACCTAGCCATTATCGCGAACAAATCTTCCTGAATGACTCCGCCATTTAACTGAATGGAGTTTAAAGAATGTCCCGAAGTGGTCAAGGCAGATGCATTAAAAACCACTCTCAACGGCGTAGTTGACTTATCAGGACGATAAACTCCGTGGTGTGGCAAGTAATAAACAGGATGAGGTTCGCCCTGGTCAGTAATTTCTGACATATGGCCTAGTTCAAAATATTCCCTTAAAAAGCTTCTATACAATTTCAAATAATCTCTATCTCTACCCAATCTGTTCCACAACGAATTCAATCTTTTGACTGCCATATCCCGAGAATCTCCTAAACAAGACGGATTCTCCCTAAATGGAATTTTGACTATATATCTGCCATTCAGATCTCTTTCGGTGTTTTTCACAAAATGCTCCTCACAAATATTTTCTTCAACTGATTTAACTCGAGGTAATTCTGCACTCTCCATATCCCAAAACCTTTTCAAAGTTTCATTTAAATTATCTTGTTCACTTACGAAACCACAATAAAAAGTATTGTTTGTTTCCCTAATTTTAGCAGAACCGCTTAAAACAAAACCAAATACACTATCAAAAAGAACTATTTTACCTTCATTTAATTCTAACTTCTTTGTATTCAGTAAACTGAAAAAGACCTCTCCCCCCAAAAGTAGATCAATTTTTGAAGGCTTAAAAAACAATGGATCAGCCAAAACAATATTTCCTGGAATGTTTAATGACTGAACATCTATATATTGTGCAGGACAAACGTCAGTAATTTTAGGAATAGAAAAAAACTCCAAATTTCTTTGAAAACTACCAGATGAATTAGAAATAGTAATATTAAATTTTGACTTGACAACTGACATTATGTCATTTATCATACTAACTGAAACACTTACCGACTGTGGTTTCATATTCAACAGTTGCGAAACCCTATGACTTATGAAATTGCTCATTGATCCGCTGTCAAGCAAAGCACGCACTCTATGTCTATTTCCATTAGAATCACTAATATAAACAACTGCTGTTGATAAGACTACACATTTTGAATGAGCAAAAGCACTAGCTGTAAATGTCTCACTCACCCCATCTAACTGATCTTTTGACGACGAAGTAAGGGGAGGGGGTACAGGAGGATTACCTGTAACTGAACTCTTATCCCTTTCCTCCACCGAAGAATTAAAATGCAAAAGACTGTTATGCTTATGTTTACAGAATTCGCAACTTATTTTCAATCCACAGTTATTAACTCGGTGAGATCTTTCCAAACACAAAATGCAGAGACCCCGCTCCTTAGCAAACTTATATCTATCCCTTGGCAGCATTCTCTTAAATACAAAACAATTGGATAGATTATGGAATTTTTTACACATTATGCAGCCACTAGCTTCAGAGCCAGACTTTATTAAGAATGATCTAGATTTGTTTGAATTTGAATTAACAGCACGATAATTCATATTAGATTGACCACCCACACTTTCCAAGTACAAACATCTTTTTTTCAAAAAATCAATGAATTCAGTCCAAGAAGGAATTTCTTTAGTTGTCAATGACATTTCAAATGCTTTTCGAGATTCGGCATCTAATTTCTTCACTATTAAATTAATCAGTAATGCATCTGTTAAATCATTCGTTTCCAGTTTCAACAATTTTAAAGCTCTAATACTCCTTAACAAGGTGTCAATTAAGTTACGCATATCCTTAGCTGAATCATTTCTTATTTTTTCAATAGACAGTAAAGCATTAATATGCGTATTTATAATAAGCCTTCTATTCTCAAACCGCTCCTTCAAAGCACTAAATAAGGACGCATATGTATCGTCTTGAGTCTGTACCTGTTTCGCTGTTCCAATTAAAGATGACTGCAAGTAAAACAGCTTCTGGTTTTCATTTAGAGCTTTTTGATTATCAATAATTGATAGAAATTGGTTTTTAAAAGTAAACCAATCATCAAGCCTTCCAGAAAATTTAGGAAGCTGAATCTCTGGCAACTTTATATTTTCAATTGCTTCACTTTTAGCAACAATATTAGAGACAGGTTTTCTCAAATCAAATAGTAAACCTTCTAGACGTACCTCTACTCCTTCCAGCACTTCTTCAACTTCTAGCAAGCCTTTTTCGACTTCATTTATTTGAGAGTCGTCGGCGATACTATAATATTCTATTTTCAATTCTTCAAAAGATTTACGAATTCTATCAGCCGAAGCTCGTTTTGCTGACACTGTGCGCTCCAGAGCAGGTATGTCTAAATCCAAACTGTCCAAAAAAGATATCAGTATTCTCAGTTGAGACTTCAAACCTCCACGTCTTCTATTTATAACCTTCAAATCTGACGCCATGGCAAACCTTGGGGTTGTAGGGAACAGGTCGACGAAATTGCAATTAATTCAAGCACCAATTATTCACAGGATCATTTCCGGCTCGATGCTGACCATGTTTGAAGTTCGAGATAGTGATACTAAAAACTCGACACAATCTAATTTAAAACACAACATTTTATTCAACTATATTAAAATTAACCAATAAAATACAATTTTTCAAACACTCGAATAAGTGGTTCCCAAGAACCCGAACAATTTTTCACTCGAAACCATGCGAGAACTGATCTATTTATACAATTTACCAGTAGTCCAGGGTTGCAGTTAGGCGATGGAAAACTCGCCAGCTCGCCAAACCATATGAGATGGCCGAAAGCTTGCCAACTCGCCAACAACAGTAAATACAGAATCAGTGATCGCGACAACGCTTCTAGATGCGTATTTCATGCCTGAAGAATTTCGGAATGCTTTTTACGTATTGCTTTTAAATATAAAATTAGGTATATTTTGATAAATAATTATGATTTGCTGAATTGAAATTTAAAAATTTCAATTATTGTACTAGTTTTTGTTGAACTGACATTTATGTACCTAGATGTATAATCAATTATTAGTTATGTGCCAAATCCAATTTAATTATGTATTTGAAAATTTAGCATAATTGTTCTATTTGTTTAATTACTCCTTTGGAAAAATAAAATACTCCTTCTAAAAAGGTTAAGGAGTATTTTCACGCTTCTGAAAAAATCCTAGATTGATCACTGTACAGAGTCAGCTCTAGCAGTTTTTCCCCAATACAAAACTCTAAAATTTCAGCACAAGTCTGCAGGTGACGAATGACATTGCAAATATTCTTAAAATGTGCCCAATGTGACATAGGTCACAGTCACACATATACATACACCATAAGCTGTTCTTCAAATTTCTTTGAAGAATTAATCTGGAAATATTTAATCTGAAAATTTTCAGAAAAATTACAGGTTTTCTGTAGAATGTCACAGTTCTTTGAGAAATGGTTCATTTTAGGTGGGTAGTCACCTTATAAAGATGGTTAACTAAGCAAGCTTCACTATATAAAATGTAAATTTCTGCTAATAGAATACAGCTTATCAGCAAGTGAGGCATTCCAGTCACTTAAATTACATTTAGACAGCATTTTTACTGTTTAAGATGTGCTGATTATGTGGCCTTCATGGTTGAATATATAAATTTTAGTACAATGGATCAAATCTCTTATAGCTGCTGTGATTTTAGATTTTTAAATGTGCATATACAGGGTTTTCAATAAGGGGAAAAAACGGATGAGAATAACGAAGTCTTACTATAGATGTGGCTTGGGTAAATACCCAGTGGGTAAGGTGGATGGAAAATTAATGGATATTTACCCATATCTCGGGTAAACACACCAAAATCACGGGGATTATAATTTTTAGGTAGTTTTATTGCATGTAACTGGGTTTTCAAGTCTGTAAGTCAGGCTCATTTACATGCAATAAAAATGTACCAGTTGAGAAATTGCTGTGTCCACAGAACACCACATCCCTCCCCTATCCCGAATCTTTCGAAATGAGAGTATTTTGTACAAAATGAAAACATTTTGTAGGGTGCACAAATTTCTCGCAGTAATAATTTTTTTATGTGAGAAAAAAGGGAAAAAATGAAATACCAGGGTCACTATGTTATGCACACAATAAAAGTTTTTGTTAAACTAAAACTTATTATTTTATTTCTGTTCTGTTATTCAGGTTTAAAATTCACGACTTTTAATTATGATGGACAACTATCCAGAGAATTGAAAACATTTTATTTTATTTTTTTATTTAATGATATTTCAATAGACAGAAAAAAAAAATAGTATTTAGTCACTTACGTTAGGGGAGAGGAGGGAGGATTGGGACATTTTTTCATAGATATTTTTTTATTCATTCTCCCTTATGTATTTGTAGATGCAAATGATTAGATAATAAACTTACATGTTTTAGCTTATTTTTAAAAAATACACAGCATTTAAATTTTGAATAATTTTATTACTTTTAACTAATTACAAATTACAAGAATTATGTCCCATTCCTAGTGGGACATGAGTATGGGAGGAGTGGGACACATTTGAAAATTTTTTAAAAATCAGCAAATATCATAATGAGAAAGGTCAACATTAAACGAAAAGCAAGACTGCTCTACTGGTCCCACCAACTAATTGTGGATGCAGCAATTTCATGATGATATCAGTGTTCATCCTAGGCGTTTTTCGAAGGGCGCTGCGCCCTGCCCACCCTTTAAAGCAAAAAATCCCGCCTTACTTGCCCCTTCAAAAAAAATCGCCGCCCTTTTGCCACCCAAAAACATAGCCCTGCCTGCCGCTCTTCTAGCCCCGATTTCATTCATGGCGCCATACTCTCCCCTTTGTTTACATTTACTGCGTTGCGGCATCTCTTTCCTCTTTGTTGACATTAGTTAGCACCTTCACAGATTCTAGAGTTGAGTCCAGATTGATTTGGCAGGGCGAAGCGCCCGGCGGCTCTTTTATCATCTTTTTAGTGCCCAGCTGCCCAATTTCTCTTCTTTCTGCTCCCCTCCTTTTAAATTTTTATTATTCTTAGTCAACAATCATTACTTTTTTTTTCCTACATACCTAACGTGACCATTTATTTTTTCCTTCAAAATGGGACATCTCTTTTTTTAACCAAAAGCGTATTTATTTTTTTCCTCAAAACGGGACATCTATTGTTTTTAAGGTAATAGTGTAGGGAGACTGAATTTACAGGTCTGGGTATCTTTTAGTTGTTAAGTAAACGCACAAAAAAAGCTTGTGTTAATGTTTTTAAAAAAATCTTTGCTAAAACACATACTGTAAAAAATAGTGCAAGACGGACGCTTCGGGTGGTACAAGGGGTAGGCCTTTCTTCATCTTCATCCTCCGACACGAGGCAGGAAGGTAGGAAAGTGACAAATGTAAACAAAAGGTCACACAGAAAAAAGGAAATTGTCATTCGGAAGGAAAAAACTTCTTTAAAAACCAGAGTGAAATGGGAAAATTCGGGGGAGGGGGAGGAATAATCAAAAGAGGAACATGACAAAAAAAATAAAAATGAAATAAATTGAAATAGCTAACAAAAAAAGAACTTATTAAAAGAACAAAAACAATACATTCCCCGACATTTTCTTTGCATCTCGAGAGGGGAGGGAGATCAGGTTCCTTTTTTACAGACACTGCCGTTGAATGATTTTAGATTTTTAGCTGCCTTTATTGAAATCGTTAAGGCCCTTGCAAATATCCAGAGACATGTAGCGGGACGCTAGCAGTAGGGTGCCAATAGCGGAACCAATTCTTCAATAGAGTAACCATTTCCTTTAAAAAGGTAGTGATACTCCGGTATTAACCAACAAAAGATAATTGGGGACCGTGAATAATATTGCGGTTTCGCACATCCCCCATCTATTGTTCGGTAGAGGACACCCCAAGTGTCGCAGCTTCCTAACCATGTCGAATTTCCCCGTTCAAATACATTGTAGCCACGACATGTCTCTAGATATTTGCAAGGGCCTTTACCGTGGGTTGCTCTCTTTCTAAAAACGGGACACTGCAGGGAACATTTTCTAAAAACGGGACATTACGGTGTCCCGAAGCTGTGCTTGGGGACAACGGGACAAGTCACCTAAAAACGGGGCTGTCCCGTTCAAAACGGGACGTATGGTCACCTTATACATTCCATTTGCGTCCCATCACGAAAATACTTAGGGCAACCCTATCATAAAACAGCCCCTTCACAGAAATACGATTGAGTACAATAACCCTATCATAAAAATAGCGAATGAAAGCGGCTCTTTCACAGAAACAGTTTATGAAATTGGATCTTTCCTACAAGTGTAATTTATTAAGATGCCTTTTTCAAATATTCTATTCTTTCAGATCAAAATACTGTTAATGGCTTTTTCATTGTCTGTTTTCATTTGCGCGAGCGAGTAACCCGAAAAGGCCCCTAGTGTGTTTTGTTTTTGCTGACTCAAGTGAGAAGCCCGATCGCAGGGCAGAACTACGTCTACGTGGGCATTTCAGTTGGGAGTTGGCAGAAGAAAGTACCGTTGGGAAATTCAAAATTTTATAAAGTTATCTAAATATTTCTGATTCCATTTGTCAATCCTCAAATATCGGTAGTTACGTTTGATAACTATGTAGTTGCGAGTTATCAAACAATCATTATTCCAGTGTTCGTCGCCAGCTGTTGCTCTTCTCGATGTTTTTAATAGTTTTGCACACTAACAAGTTTATTTTTTATTTCCTCCCCTACAGGATTTCCTCTTTTTAATCGGCTTTCTTAGTACATATTATTCTTAATGTATAACAGTTATTTACTAATCATATATAATTACAGATGATACAGAAAGTATGCCTTAGCAAGACGACGTTTTGCGATTCGAAAATTATGCGGGATTTGTTTGTTATGGCAAGCCTAGACAAGGGATATCTCTTGTCTATGCTTGGCAGGGGGGGGGGTGCTTGGTTGGATGACTTTTTAAGGAGTTCTAACTTGTATTGAGTTTACATCTGGATGAAACCGACCAAAACTCCAGACCGACAGTCGCGCGGTCGGGGCCCGAACGTGGGAACTTCAACACTTCAGCCGTCAACCATGTTCAGTGGCTTTATCCACTCAAATCGGTCTGAAAATCGAGCGATTTGCGAATACAGGAATTGAAACACATTATGCTTTTGCCAAATTAAGAGCATAATAATGATATTTTGCTATTGCAGTGTAGCGCCAGGGTTATTGGCTCGCGGTGCGGTCCTTCAGTTTGCCGCCCCATTCTTTTTTAAGTTTCAGCATTCTGCCCCCATTTCGGCCTTTTAGTTTTCCACCATATTATTTTTAGGTGTCCTGCCGGCCACCATCTTTGTTTTTACCTTGCTGCCCGGGCGGACCCCCCCTTTATTACGCAACAGTTTTAATTGTACTAAAGTGGAGTAACTGCAGAATTTAGTAAATTAGACTATTGACAAGATTTGGTATTCTAACTATTCATATTATGTATCTTCGATTTTTAAAAAGTTCTCAACATTTTAATGAATGAAGCAAAAAAAAAAAAATAAATAAAAGCAATAGAAAGCTAGTTCTGGGAATGAATGTCTTAAGAAAACAAAACTAACTGTCATAAAACTAACTGTCATCAATTTAAGCTTATTTTCAGTTTTTAAAAACTAAAAAACTAAAAAATTCGAAATGATTCTGGAAGTTTTTTTAATATGTAATTTGTTTGAGTACTTTTGACAACAGGATGTTAATTATTTTTATTATTTTAAGCTGATTAAAAACATTTGATAGTTAAAATATTTAATACTTTTTTTTATTTTAAAAGTATTAAAGCAAGGTTGAAGAACGAAAATTTAGTGTTTTTAAAGAGAACTTTTTAAGTATGCTACAAAAAATTAAAAATAAAGCTATGAAAAATAAATTATTTAAAATATAAACTTTATTTCACACATTTGGACAATTCTGTTGAAGAACATAAATCGAAGAACATAAATTAGCAATCCTTCTGCCTTCCCCTACTGCCTAACAAATCATGTCTGGCTAAAAATTTCTGAAACCTTCTTCAATAAATGTACTATTCTTATAAATAATAAACATGTAAGTTATGTAATTTCGAGCAAAAAAAAAAAAAAAATTAAGCAGAAAATTCAAAATTACTTTTATTAAAACTTTTTTTTTTTTAAATCAAAAACTTCTAGTTATCTACAGATTTAATTCACATATTTATGTCATGCTTAGAGCAAAATATTATCAACAAATCCTTTTCCCTATTTTGCTTACACTTACTTCTACAGGATATTTTCTCAAAAAGATCAGGGGAAAAAACTAAGACAAATTAGAAAAAATCTAACTATGCATTGTAGTCAGAACACATATTACAACTCTACATGTTAAAGTTTCGGGGATCAGATAGTTTCAAACCAGTGTCTATATATGTTAGCTACCTGTACATTCTCGTGGAACCCCCAAGTGCCTTTTTTAAGAACAGGGTGCCCTTTCTGAAATTTCCCCCCTGTCGACCCTTTTTTTCTAGAGTCAACACTATTCTAATCACCTCCTCTTGGAAGTTAACCATTTTTTTTATGCCTATATAGCTTTACATGAAAAATTTTAAGTGCCAATTATTTTATATGTAGACTCCTCACCCCCCCCCCCTCAAAAAAAAAAAAACTTTAGCTACGATAAATGCAGATTTAATATGAAAAAGCATTGTATTGTTGGCTGACCTTTTTTCTAAAAAAGTAAATGGCAATATTCGCTTAGTATATATAGGCACGTATCCAGAAAACAGTTTGGAGGGGGGGGGGGTCCAAACAGTAAAAAAGGTTGAATTTTTCACAAAAGACTATCATTTTCATTTTAGTAACAAAAATGAAAATTTTTTCCTGGACCCCCTAAATATGTTCTTGAGTATATATATATATATATATATATTCATATAGTGCCTCTTTATATTCTGACGTGCCCTTGAAAGCTTAAATTGCCCTTTTTTAAGGATTAGCACCCTGCCCCTTTTTCATCCTAGGATGATCTCTGATGATATCATTTTTTCTATCGTACTATGGTCATCCTGTTGAGGAAAATTAAAATTCCCTTTCATGTCTATCCTCAAAAATTTAACATTGTAGGTTTCAGTGTCATTGTCAATACTCTCCATCCTTGCAACGTAGTAAACAAACGATCGTTTGGTGAGGAATTTGACAAGCACAAAATCATTTTCCCCTATATTTGGTTTGTCTTCCATCCAGTCAATCTCTTGTGCTATTTCCATCATCATGCACATGATAATCAAACATTTCATCACTGAAAGTGTCATATAATGAAATTAATGACTCATTGCTATCACTGGATTCATTTTTGAACTGAATTTCTTTTTTAGTATTTTAAGATTTGAACGTACAGGTTTTAGTTTATGCTTTTTGTTTTCTAGTTTGGCAGATTCTGCTTCTTCAATTTCCTTCTTCTTAGGTGTATCTGTTAATATGTTTGTCCCTTATTTTTCGTGATTGAATGTCATAGATATTAAATTACATTGCTATTAAACAATTGTACGCTGTGTTTCTGACTTTAAAAATATAGTGCATGAAGCAGAGATTACTTTAATTTCGACACTCTGGCCTCTGTATTCAGCATCACATTTATACAACGCATCATGGGCTAATAAATTTTCAAAAAATTTCATTTGAGGATATAGTTTTTACCAAAGTCAATGACTATTACAACAAAATCTAACAAAATGTTTGCTATGTTTAATAATAGAAGGGAGGACTGGGTGGGACATGTCCCAGTCCTCCCTCCTTCAGAGTGTCCCACTTTTCCCTCTACATACTGCTTTTAAAAAATAACTTATCACATAAACCATTTTGGTTTTAGGCTTAACTAAACTGCAGATAAACATACATTATATATTTAAGAATTCTATGACATCCTATTCTGTTTGTTCTACAGAATGCTTGAGTAGAGAAATAAAACTAAAAAAAGTTTTCAAACTAACTCTGGAGATGAGAAATTTAACTTTTTCCTAGTACGAGCTGAAAGTTGAAGCTGCATAAACTACAAATAGGAAACAACAACAAGCTATATGTATGTGATCTGTTAGTGAAACTGGAAATGAAATTAAGTTTTTTATTTTGTCACAATTTTAGAAGTCCCACTCCTCCCACTGTCCCATTCCTCCCTCCTCTCCCCTACTAGTCAAAATTAATTTAATGCTTAAAATTAATTTTCAGTGTTGCCAAACAATTTCAGTTAGTATACAAATAAGTCTATACATTGCAGGATCATTACAATTTTTAGCGATCTGTAAAAATTCTAAATAAATTTTGAAAATTTTAATTTTTTGTCACCCTCAGCATGGAATGACCCAAGTCTTTATACTTGGGCCAGTTACTACAAAACATTACACAATTATTGATACTACAAAATATATATATATAGATAGATAGATAGATAAAATCTATTAACATATGAGTACTGATAAAAGTTAAACAGGAGTCGATCCAGAAATTTTTTCTAGGGTCCCATTTTTTTTAACTTAATTAATTTTGCGAATGTCAACATTTATTTTAGTAAAAATCTGTTTTTGTTGTTGATGATGATGTTAAAATAATTTGCAAAGCAAATTAAAATATAAGGTATAATGCCAATGAAGAACTGTTTTAGAATAGTTCTTCATTGGCATTATACCTTAAGAATTTCGAGAACCTTAAGAAATATTAAATTAGTTTAGTCAACAGTATTTTTGTGAAGGACCATTTTAAGGGATTGTGGATTTTAAAGGGACCCTTTTCACCCATTGTGTTTTTGTGAAGGGGCCATTTAAATCGATTGTAATTTTGTGAAGAGACTGCAAAACAGACCTAAATTTGCCTGCATCTATTCTTGTTAACAATGAGGATAAGCCCAAAATCATGCCAACTAGCTGGGTTGACAGATACAGATATTTGCCCCCTCTGCTATTATGGCATGCCTGTGGCAGGAAAGCACCATAGCAATTGTCCTACTGTTCTAAATTCTTTACCTTTTTATGTTATTGACAAAGCTTTGGTAATTGTTTTTATCATTTTTTGTTGTTGTTGTATTGGGCAGTTCATGGAATTATTACAAGGAGGTCGAAGACAGGAATAGGTTAAAAAAAAATAATAATAATATGAGATTATTTATGAAATTCTTACTGCTAGCAATATGTATGTTTTCTAAACTTTTTCTTCGTGTAATATTTTTCACTCTGATTGTTGCTTTATGATCATTTCTCTCAACCTTCCAACCAAAATATGATTGTATCTACATTTTTATAAACTATTCTTTGAATGTTTGTTCTCATAATATCTCTTTAATTTTTACAGTTAATTTACTATTGGTTAAAACGGTTGACCATTATACATTACTTCGATATTTGCCACTCATTTGCAAAATGAAATATTTGGGAATGTTAATTGTGCCTCTGGGCAATTAACTCTGTAAACATACAACATGGATATCTGTCACCACAGCAATATAAAATATTCCATGATATTAAATATGACAATCTGCCAAGGATTATTCATAAGAATATTCTCATTAATGGCAATGAGAAAAGACTACTAATTGTTAGCATTCACAAATAGCTAAGGAATTAAAATTCGTAACTGACGGCAAATATCCAAGGTTTACCTACCTATATTTTAAGCATAGAAAATACACAGAGAATGTCTTAATTGGCAAATCTTGATTTGGGAATTACAAAGAAAGACAAGTGTCCATGGATGCAGTAAATATACAAACTGTTTCGGAATTGTTGCACAGTATGATACGAGCACCAAATATATATCACTAGTTTTTTTTACATCAGGCTGAACTTATTTTAATCAAGGATATACACGTAAAAAGAAAATCGAAAAAGTTCAAATTTGTTTTATATTAATTTAGAGTTTATATAAGTCGAAATACACCGGCACAACGTTTACATTTTTCAGAAAAGCTTACTTTCAAAAATCTTAAGTAAACAATAATATACAATATATAAAAAATAATATGAGCTAGAAGAAATCACAAATAATACAAAACATTACGGGTCATTCCATGCCAAATCATCCAGGGGTGTCCACCCCACCTCCTCAGATTTGGATGAAACTTGGTACATGGCATCTTCAGACAAATATAAGAACCCGCATTTTTTATTTTTGGAATATTTACATTATTTTGCTTTTTATAGCTCTTTGAATTTTTGCCTCATTCAATAGATTTTTCAGAGACACTTTCAAACCAGAATGGCAGACTCAATTAAAATTTGCTATAGTTTCAATAATTATCAAGATAAATTGTTAAAATTCACTACACTTATACAGAATATGATACAGATTCAAAATATATCTTATAAAATACAATTTAATTAATGTAAATAATTATTATTAATTTTTGAAGATAGAAAATGAGTTTTCAGAAATTTAAAACATAGACCAACTAATCCCCCTATAACTTTTTTCTGACTAATTTGACAGTTTTGGTTTTAGTGTCATTAGAAAGAGCATAAAATTTCCTATTAAAATATGGAAAAAAAATAGTGTGTATTTAACTTTTCATCCAGACACTATCACTTTTGAAAAAGTACTTAATTGATAAATAAAACTTCCTTTTTGTAATTTTTGTGCACTCATATATTTTCTGCCAATTTTACAACAAATTACAAAAAAAAAAAAAAAATACTTGAATTAGAAATGATAATATCTGTTTCAAATTGAAAAACTATCTTAAATTTAAAAAAAATATTAAAAAATAAAAAGTCATAAGGTCACCTTTTCATATCATCTAAAGAAGGGATGCCTTATCCACCTTGCATATGCAAATTTCGATGAAATGCAGTACTGGATACCTTTAGACAAATATAAGAACAACTTTTCTTCATTCATGATCTATTTACATTAAGTTTCTTTTTATAATTATTGGAATTATTGCCTCATTTGGTGGATTTTACTAAGACAGTTTCAAAGCAGAATGGCAAGGTGAAATGCAATTTGCCATTGCTTTAATAATTGCGAAGTCAAGTTAATAATCATGGTTTAAATAATCTGAAATAAAACATAGAACATTTCCTTAATCTCATCTTTCTTGTAATATAGGACTACAGGATGCACTGTACAGGCTGCATGTACCCAGTGATATGACTGAATTTCATCTTGCATTAGAAAAGAGAAATTTTCAGCAAAATCCATCAAAATCAACATTTCATTTGTCTGTTTTCTGTTTTAAATATCCAGTTTGCTGTTTAGAAATAAATATATGCACTCATATTTTCTACGAATTTTACAACAAATTACACAAAAAATACTTGAATTAGAAATGGTAATATCAGTTCCAAATGTGGTTTTCAAAAAAATATCTTAAATTGGAAAATAAAAAATTAAAAGAAATAAGAAATCATAAGTTCACCTTTTCACATCATCTAAAGAAGTGATGCTTTATCCACCTCCTATATATGTAAATTTGAATGAAATGCAATACAGGGTACTTTTAGACAAACATAAGAACAACTCTGAAAAAGTACTTAATTGATAAATAAAACTCACTTTTGAGACAACTAGTTTACGAACTATTTCCATTAAATTTCTTTTTATAGTTATTACACAATGAAATTAAAAAATACTATTATCAGAAGCTGTAAACTAATCTGAGTATTTGTTACTTCATCCAGATTTTTTATGAACTTGGAACAATTCTTAAATGATTTCATTGAAACTTTTTTAAGCTTCAGTCCTTGCCTGCATAAGTTAAAATCTTCATAATTTTGAAGAAATACATAAGTACTTCTGCTTTATATATTTAATCACATCAGCCTTTTCTTTCATTTAACAAATATTATACAGTTCCTTTTCCTAAAAATAAGTTTTAGTATAAGGATACCTCTAATGATGACTATAAATTATTAGATAATGATTCAATAGAAAAGGAAGATCAAGCTAATAGCACATGTACTGAAAAAGAAGATCAAAATTTAAGCATGAAGTCCCTGCATGTATCCCTTTAAAACTGAAATCTCTTTCGAAGCGCTTAAAATGAAGATATGGTAAGAGGAAGAAAGCTGGAGTGAAAAGTAAAATCAAATCCAAGGTAGCAAAAGTTATATATCTTCCAGAAGATACACTGTAATCTGATGCAAATAGTGATAGAACTGAGGATATAGATATTTTTAAAAAATCTGAAGATATGAATTATTTAATAAGGCGAATGAAAGAAAAATTACTAGTTGCTAAGAGTAGGAAAGAAAAGATACATATTTTGCTCCAAAGTCATGGTCACATAAAAAAAAATATCAGAAGAATTCAATATTGGCGAGTACATAGCAAGGAAAGCATGTCAGCTAACAAAAGACAAGGGAATATTTAATTGCCCTGAACTTTGTCATGGTAGAAAAATTTCTCCAGAAATAGTTGAGAATGTTGTTAAATTTTATCAAGATGATGAAAATAGCAGATGTATGTCAGGTACTAAGGACAAAGTTAGTGTGCAAAGGAAAGTTTAAGAGCAAAAATGCATAATATTGTGCAACCTTTAGGAACTATACACAGCTTATAAAGAAAGGTTCCCAAATCATATAGTAGGATTTTCCAAATTCTGCGAATTATGTCCTAAATGGTGTGTCACAGTTGATCAGCCAGGCACACATTCAGTCTGTGTGTGTTTGTGCAATCCATCAAAATCCCATTCTTCTACTTAGTGCTATGAATTTAGAAAAATCAAAGATGAATGATTTTATTGAATTAATGGTTTGCACCAGAGAAAACAGAGATTATATGTTGCGAAAATGCCCTAAGTGTTTAAATTCTGACAAAGTGGAAGAATATACCAAAAATATATTTGTGGATTTTGAAGAGGAGGATAAAGCTAAGTTTTCACAATGGGAAACGACTGATTGCAGCTATTTTCAAACTTGGATCCTAGCTTTAAGCGAATTTATTGATATTTTTGTAAAAAAATTTAAAAGTTTTAATACATCAATCATTTATTTCTAAACAGCAAACTGGATATTTAAAACAGAAAACAGACAAATGAAATGTTGATTTTGATGGATTTTGCTGAAAATTTCTCTTTTCTAATGCAAGATGAAATTCAGTCATATCACTGGGTACATGCAGCCTGTACAGTGCATCCTGTAGTCCTATATTACAAGAAAGATGAGATTAAGGAAATGTTCTATGTTTTATTTCAGATTATTTAAACCATGATTATTAACTTGACTTCGTAATTATTAAAGCAATGGCAAATTGCATTTCACCTTGCCATTCTGCTTTGAAACTGCCTTAGTAAAATCCACCAAATAAGGCAATAATTCCAATAATTATAAAAAGAAACTTAATGTAAATAGATCATGAATGAAGAAAAGTTGTTCTTATATTTGTCTAAAGGTATCCAGTACTGCATTTCATCGAAATTTGCATATGCAAGGTGGATAAGGCATCCCTTCTTTAGATGATATGAAAAGGTGACCTTATAACTTTTTATTTTTTAATATTTATTTTTTAATTTAAGATAGTTTTTCAATTTGAAACAGATATTATCATTTCTAATTCAAGTATTTTTTTTTTTTTTTTTATTTTTTTTTTTTTTGTAATTTGTTGTAAAATTGGCAGAAAATATATGAGTGCACAAAAATTACAAAAAGGAAGTTTTATTTATCAATTAAGTACTTTTTCAAAAGTGATAGTGTCTGGGGGAAAAGTTAAATACACACTATTTTTTTCCCATATTTTAATAGGAAATTTTATGCTCTTTCTAATGACACTAAAACCAAAACTGTCAAATTAGTCAGAAAAAAGTTATAGGGGGATTAGTTGGTCTATGTTTTAAATTTCTGAAAACTCATTTTCTATCTTCAAAAATTAATAATAATTATTTACATTAATTAAATTGTATTTTATAAGATATATTTTGAATCTGTATCATATTCTGTATAAGTGTAGTGAATTTTAACAATTTATCTTGATAATTATTGAAACTATAGCAAATTTTAATTGAGTCTGCCATTCTGGTTTGAAAGTGTCTCTGAAAAATCTATTGAATGAGGCAAAAATTCAAACAGCTATGAAAAGCAAAATAATGTAAATATTCCAAAAATAAAAAATGCGGGTTCTTATATTTTTCTGAAGATGCCATGTACCAAGTTTCATCCAAATCTGAGGAGGTGGGGTGGACAATGTAATCTTTGGCTGGATGATTTGGCATGGAATGACCCTTACGATTTTTCAATAACAAAATGGAAAACTTACAAAACTAAGACCTTTAATTAAAATTCAAAATCTCGATGAAAGAATTAAATCGACAGAAGACATAAGTACATTAAGTAAATCTTTGTACTACCGTAACGAAATTGTTTAACATTATAACGTATTTTAAAATGCAATAAAAATTGATTCTCGCCTTTTATTTTATCACTATGGTACACAATCAAAACATATCAGCCATATACAAATGCAAGCGAGTTTCATCTGTTCATTTCAGTTATGTTTTCAAAAACCATGGAGCAACCATCGACTGCATGTAACGAAGAAATGGGGTCGGGGTGACGATATTCATGTGACATATGATGACGATGGGCCGCTCCTCTCTGCGATAGGCCGCCGTCTTGCGTGACAGCTTGGGGTTCTCGTAATGTATTTCAATGGGAAAAACCCGATTTTCAACATTCAAAAAAAGTATTAAATTTAATTTCTTGGAGCTACTTGGCGCTTTTTTTTTTTTGTCTCCAAATTTTTTACGTGTGAAACACCATTTTAGAATACGATAAAAGAATACATGTTGAGCACTGTCAGCAAATAAAAATTACTTTAACACATTAAAATTCCACAGATATTCCACTTAAAAAAAGCAATAAAACAAAATACACCATCCATACTTAACACTAAAAATTGTCAGCAAATTCAGTAACAGGCAATTAAAAATGAGCAAACAGTAAACCACTTTTAACTAAAAAAATTTCAGAATGTTAAGCAATTTAGTTCTACAGCTACGTAAACTATGCAACCAGTGGACCGTTTTTAACTAAAAAAACCTCAGTGGATTCAGCAACCTAGTTGTACAGCTATGTAAACTATGCAACCAGTGGACCGTTTTTAACTAAAAAAACCTCAGTGGATTCAGCAACCTAGTTGTACAGCTATGTAAACTCGGCAACCAGTGGTCCGTTTTTAACTAAAAAAACCTCAGTGGATTCAGCAACCTAGTTGTACAGCTATGTAAACTCGGCAACCAGTGGTCCGTTTTTAACTAAAAAAACCTCAGTGGATTCACCAACCTAGTTGTACAGCTATGTAAACTAGGCAACCAGTAAACCGTTTTTAACTAAAAGAACAACAGTGAATTAAGCAACCTACTCTAGCTAATGTAAACTGGGCAAACACAGGCCCGTTTTCAACTCAAAACAACATCGGTGGATTAAATAACCTACTTATACACATTTACAATTCACATTGAAAACCTTAAGCAATTGCAAAAATTCTTTAAAAAAAAACACTTACCTTTATCTAAAGAAACTCCTGAAAAATATCCAAAACGCACAACAGCTAATAACATAAGACGAAAACGCTTTCTTTTACTAACCAACCACAAAACCAACATGTACTAACCACACACCAAACAAATTTCCTCGTTTTAAAACCTCCGTTTACCGATTACAGTTAAATTGCCTTAACCAATCACAAAATCCCTTTACCAAACATCCTGGTATCGTTTAATGAACCCACCGAGCGTTTTTTCATCAAACTACAGCATCATCCAACACCTCAACTCAATCTACACAGGTTACAACAGACATCTGACTCTAAGGCTAAAGTAAACAAACTTTCGACCAAACTCCAAGCTTGGCGACACATCGGCGCTTGGCGAGGACACCCGGTAACTGAATTATCCCCATTATAATTCATCGGATATGCTGTATGCCCCAGAAAACATCAAATTCCATTAATATTTATATTAAAGAAGTGTTTATTTAAATTCCTCTTACGATATATTCAGATTATTACTTCCTTGTACGTAGTATAAGGAAGTAATGTGATCCCGAAAAATTTTGGGGGCCAAATTTCGACAAAAAAACCGATTTTGACTACCTCTAAATTTAATTTAAAAATTTTTTTCGATGCATCCTATCGTAGGCTAGCATGCACGATCATATTAACGCGTCTGCAACTCATTTTGACCAGCGGCGAGTCTGCTGTGGCCAGTTTTTCCATGCCGTCTGTACGTACGTACGTACGTATGTATGTAACTCGCGTATCTCAAAAACTATTGGTCGTAGAATGTTGAGATTTGATATTTAGGATTGTTCTATGATCTAGTTGTGCACCTCCCCTTTTGGTGGCAATCGAATGGATAGTTCATGTACAGGACCGCCCAAAAGATTCGAAATACATTACGCTCTATGGGCCGAAATTCATTAAACTCGCCTAACTCAAAAGCTATTAGGCGTAGAATGTCGAAACTTCATATTTTGGATAGTTGTAACATCTAGTTGTGCACCTCTCCTTTTGGTTCCATTCGACTGGATAGTTTATCTACAGGACTGCCCAAAACATTCGAAATACATTACGCTCAATGGGCCGAAACTCATTAAACTCGCATATCTCAAAAACTATTAGGCGTAGAATGTTGAAACTTTATATTTAGGATTGCTGTAACATCTAGTTGTGCACCTCCCCTTTCGATTCCATTCCACTGGATAGTTTATCTACAGAACCGCCCAAAAGATTCGAAATACATTACGCTCTATGGGCCGAAATTCATCAAAGCGTTTTTTAGAGGTATTGGGCTATTTCAAACGACTCAGAAGTGATGTATGCTGTAAAGAGTTAGAAAATGAATTTCTCCATTAAAAAAAAGTGTCTTTATCATTTGTAGTTCTGCTACAGGAACACTCAAAAGATTTCCAATACATTACGGTCAATGGCAATTTTAGGGCATTCATCCATTTCAAGCACAATACCGTCCTACCACATAAGTTAGGTAATGGTCCGACCACAGTCACGTGACTCCCTCAAGAACTATGCCAAAAGTCGCCAAGCTTGGCGACTTTTGGTGTACGTGTGTGCATATTTAACTCTCAAATCTCAAAAACTATTATGAAATTTCATATATAAGAATGTTGTAACATCTAGTTGTGTATCTCGATTTTTGGTTCCAATCTACTGGAGAGTTTATATACAGGACCACCGAAAAGAATTTTAGTACTTTAATGTCTATGGACATCTTCAATATAATACAACTGTAGACAGTCATTGTTTGGTACATGCCCAAAAACTCGCCGTCTGTCCTCGACCTTGGCGAGTTTTGGCGAAATATCGCCAAATTTGGCGATAGTCAGTCATTTGGTCCATTCCCAAAGTATCGCCATTTGTCATCGTTCTTGGCGAGTTTTGGCGAAATATCGCCAAATTTGGCGATAATCTGTCATTGTTTGGTTCATGCTTAAAATCTCGCCAAATTTAGTCGACATTGACGAGTTTCGCCGAAATATCGCCAAATTTGGCGCCAAAAATTATTTCGTATTTTGTATAACACTAAAACTTTAACCCGTAGATTTTTGAACTTTTGTATTTAGAACTATTGTAATATCTAACTGTTTTCCATATCTTTTTTGACAGCAATCGGCTGAGAATTTATTTACAGTGTGAGCCAAATGACTTTAAATACATTGAGGTGTATGGATGCATTCAATTCATTGAAAGTCTGTGGTCAATGACTGCTTTGGCTATCCCCAAAATCTCGCAGACTATCTCAAGTTTGTCGGCTTTTGGTGAAATATCGCCAAATAAAGTGTCAGAAGGAAATATTTCAAATTGAACTCAGCTTGGCGATATCGAAATATTTGTCTAGAAATCGCTAAACCTTACTATTATTGATATTTCATCTCTTTCAAACAAATAAATTTAGAGGAAGTGCGTCGAAAATATTTTTGATCTAATGGACGTGCAAGGAAGTCATGTGTTGGACACATCAGATTTTTTTTTCTTTTATAAAAAATAAAATGTACTGTTTGTTATTATTTATCATAGTGTTCTTTTAAATATGTAAATGCCTGTAAAATAAGACCAGTTATCCCATTAATAAAAAAAAGTGTAACATATGCATTGCATAACATATTTGTACATGTAATTAATCTAATACGTATGAATATGAATTATAAAAATAATCCAATAAATCAGCTAAATTAAAGACGTAGACCAATTAATGTAATCTTTACTTAGTTGCATAATTATTTAAATTGACAGTAAACATGAGTGCAAAATGTAAATTTATAATTCCATTATGTTGCATAAAGCTTTTGCCTTTTTATTATAAGATGGAAAACATTTCTGTTTTGCAATGTTAGCTCATAAAACTGTACTAAACAATTCTACAATTACATCTTTGAATTTTGTTTCAAGTTAGAACAGAATTCAAAAACTGGAACTCTGACCCTGTATTTCTTTTTTCTGGGTGAATTTTTACATATTAGGCAAAACCCAGCAAAGCTCATGAATACTTTGCTCCGAAGCACAACACTCGTACATTAATTCATAAATTCTCCCCTTTTCAAGCACAAACTGATTTTAGCAGACAAGACAAATCATATTTGCTTCACCTCGACCAGATTTGAGATTCCTGAGACCACCAGAATTTGGGTGTTTTCTAAATAATGTTTATATTTCTTCCTGCTAATTTCCGACTATTTAATTTTATATCACTGTTCTGTGAAATAATTATTATATGGGAAAATCTTTAAATTATTGTTATTTTAATTAAATGTGCTACCAACCCCATATTGCAGGGGTTTGCAGTTCGCTACTGAGTATTAACATAAGAATAATAAGGCTCTGGCACCTTTTTTTGCTAGAAATTGCCGCTGAACCTGGAGCAATTAAATGTTTTCTCATTGAAAAATTTCTTTCATTAATTTCCAAAAAGTTACACTTTTTGTTTATAACCCGCATACAAAAGTATCCCCAATCGGTAAAATGTGCTCCATATTCTGATGAGGTGATGTGCAAAATTTGAGAATTACATCCTGAAAAGTGTCAAAGGTATGAAGATAATGAGTACTGACTTAAACCAATTTTCAGTAGCTCTTGAAAGGAAAAAAATCACAATCACATTTTAAGGGTCATACAGATATTATGAAAGAACTAGCTGGATACCCGTTCTCCGCACGGTGGGAAACGAATATTTTCCTTACACATATAATTCGAATTAAACCCAGTAATGCGGAATCTCAAAACGTGAAAAAAATACTTGAATCGTGACTAAAAGTTGACGTCATGAGTGCAAATCTCAGATGATTGCAACCTGATGACACAAAAACTTCGTCAGTGTCACTGGCGATAAAAAAAAAAAAAAAAAAAAAAAGATCTTTACGGCATGCAGATGAAACTTCTCTCTTTCGAAAAATGCCTGATTTCTACATCATATAATTGTGTTTTTTAAGCTTAATTATAGCATTTAATATATACCAGATGAATAAGTTGCATGATGTTGACAACTATTTTATTTTATCTTGCATTTCCTAAAGCGTGGACAATACATTAGCGCAGTTATTTCGCTGATGACTTTATTGAATGTCACCTAAATTAACAAAACCTACATGAAAGAATAGATGCACCACGTACGCCATAAGCCAAAATTGCACACAGTTTTCGTGAAAATAGTCACATTTCAAATGAAAACATTTGTCACGTAACTTCTGCGATAAAGTTTATCACCCTTACTAAACTCTTAATGCAGTATCACACTTGTTACATAAAACTGACGTTGATCTCTGACGTTGAAAATATGAAATACGTATCCGACTGTACACCCTCTCAAAAAAGTTTTCGAGTTTAAGCGAAATTTCCTATTTTAGATTTGCGAATAATTATTGAGTTTTGGAAAAACGCACAACCTGACAGAAATATGGCAAGTCATATTTATATATAGCCTAATTCATATTCTATTATAAATAATTTTTAATACACGAAACCAACATAGGAAATTTATCTCTTATTCAAACACTTTTGGGAGGGTGTATGTAAAATGTAATGAAATGTAATTTAAAATGTCATTCAAGCCTTCCACGTTGCATATGTAGGTTAATTTTAATTTCTTGCTTTTATATGAAAATCTGTTTCCTTTAACCCATTCGTGCCTGGATATTTTTGCGACTTTCTTCGATTTTTGAACACCAGAAGTAATTGATAAATTTCTGATGTCAACTTTTTGAACAAGGAATGATTTCATTTAAAATCGTTATGTATAAAAATTGAAATGTCAACATCCTACTTGCTATATTAAAATATTTTGTGGAATTTAGGTTCAATACTCGCGAATAAAGGCTAGGAAAAATACATAACGTTTTCGAATGATAGCGATAATGCCGTCCCAAAAAAGGGACGCTAGGCATAAATGGGTTAATGAGAAAGGCATAAGTATTATTTTCTTCAACTTTCATTTTTCTTTACGTATTATGAATAATTTTTTATGGCACTCTCGTAATTTTCTTCAGAATAACATTTGCATTTTTGAGGAATACACGTATTTTATATGGAGATGTGTTACTTGCACCGGGGAAGGGAGAAAAGGGCAAATTGCTCCGCGGATGAATTTAATGCACGAGCTAGTTGCACCCGTGAAATGCAGGAGAGGGGGGGACAGTCATAGGGGTGCCCTGCGGTCTCGAAAAGGGCCAGCGATAGCATATTTTCAAAGCCCTTACAGATACTACCGGACCCAGTGATGTTTTTTGGGGTCTCGCAACGGGGGTCATTAAAGAAGTAACTTTACCATATTTTGTCCATTTCTGAACATATACACGCATCCATTTTATGGATCCGAAATAAACATAAGATGAATAAGTGTGCTATCTGGGAAGTGGGAAAGATTTTGTGTGTGAAAATGCATTTTTTAGTTTAGGGGCCCGTCGCTTTGAACAAATAGTGAGCATACAGCAAAAAGTGGAAACAAATTTAGAGAGCATTCCTACACTGTATATGGAAGAAAGAAAAGTAAATTAAAAATGTATACCTTCTCAAAAAAGTATATGAATAAAAGTGAAATTTCCTACGTTTGTTTGGCATATTAATCATGAAAAAATATAGCAATTTTTGTAAAATAATTTTACCACGGAAAATAGTGGAATAAAATTCTAATACATATATTTGTAATAGTGAAGTAGCACCTCATTGTGGGGAAGTTAGTACCTTTGTTAAACATTTGCTTTAATACTGCTGCTGGTAGCTGGTTCACAGAATAGTCTTCTGCGTCTATTATTACTTCCTGGCCATTGTTTCTGAATGCCCCGACAACTATGGCACAAATAACATTGAAATTGTTTTAAATTCATTCTCGGCTTGTCAGGATTCGCCCCTCTTTCTTTCTTTATCTATTCAGTGTGACATCCTCATACGTGGACAAACATAAATAGATTGAAAGGGCACCCCTTCCCCTTAACATGCATGCATACGCATAGTGGTGGATTCAGAATGCGCTTTATGGAGTGGCCAATTCAAAATAGCTCTTTTGACCTAAACAAAATGGACATCAGAACAGAGTAATCTTTAAGAGAATATTTTCGGGAAAGTTCCAATTTAAAGGAGGAGCTTACTTGACCCAAGAAAAGTGTACAACAGATTCTAATATTGCCTTTAAAAGAATAAATTTTGAGAGTCGCAAATTTAAAAAAAGAGCTTCTTTGAGATCAAAATGTCAAGTTCTCGGGAGACGAGACTAGTAACGAACTTTAGACCGCATCGGCCATGTACAACACAGCGGATGAACCTAAATAAAGCTTCCACTGCTGTGCTGCAACAATGAAAATCTTCAAACTTAACCAGCAAGTTAACAATAGTTCTGTTGAATTAGTGGTTTCAGCCTCCTTGGAAAAGAAAAACAACGTAAAATTGTTTTCTTGTTATTGTTTGAGTTTAGACAGTTTATGTAGAACGGACATCAAATCAATCTAAGCCTTCTCCTTCCAGGTGCGTAATCAAGGGAGGGGTTTTTAGGGTTAAAATCCCTCTCAGGAGAAATTTTATTTATTTTTCTTTTTTTTGGGGGGTGGGGTGGTGGAGGAATAAAAAACCATGAGGAAAAACATCTACTTCTTGTGTATACAACTAAGGAAATTCGAAACTTCTCAACGTTTTTTTTTTTTTTTCCCAAACGCCAAATTGAACTCCAAAAGCAAATCGGCAAACTGGATCGTCTACCAAAACTACAACATTTAAAACAGCTATATACCACTAGATAGATTAAAAAGCACGGCAGTGTGTGTGCGTTTTTTTAATTCACTGTAAAAACGAGATACTCAAAAATAAGCAGAATATACTCATTTTTAAGTAGCAGTAACAAATGGTACTCATAAGTGTTATTTTTCAACACTTTGCCTTTTAAAAGACAATCTTCGCAGCATAACGGGTGAAAGACTGAATGGACTGGCAATACTGAACATCCACAAAAACGTTCATGCTAGCTCCGAAGAAGTATTGAATGGACTAGCGAAACAACCCCTAAGCTTACTCTTTCAGTTTACCACACTTAATTTGTGTTTTTACGTAAAATAAATTGTAAGCAATGTGAAATAATTTTTTGAAATATGTTTTTACGTCAAAAAATATTTCACAATGTTTGACAATTAACGCCTTCCGCAGAAAATTTCTGGTCGCTCCCAGAGCCTTATTTATCGCATGGGCAAATCGGGACTTTGCCCAAGGTCCCCAAATTCAAATGTTGCTCCGAAATATTTTTTTATATCAAAATTGAAAATAAAACAAATTTCATAGATGGGGGATCCAAATTCATCAATGCCCGGGGCCCCTGGTTGCGTTCCTGCCTGCTTCCATGCGCATTGTTGCTTCATAGCAGGGAACAGAAGGGAAAATATGCCGTGAGGTCTTCAGAAGGATGTGAGCAAATATGTAAACTATTTGGTAAGCAGTAGTGCTAGAGTAAATAAAACTGAATACTAAAAACTCTCGAATACAAAGTATTTGAGGTGATTTACCTTCATTTTTTAGGAGATATGTAACCTCTATCAGAGCCGGTCCTAGGATGGAGGGAACGGTGCTACCACACCGGACGCCATCTCAATGGGGGCGCCAAAATACGTTTTCAATGCCGGTAGCTTGAGCAGCTGCCCGGGACGCCATGTGTTTAGAGGGTGCCATCAAAGCACGATCTTAGGGCTAGGGAACACCTAAGATGAGGCCTTCTTTTTAAGTTTATACAAGATCGCACTGTCCTACATCCATGGTCAGCAGGTGAGCCTTTTTTGTATCTTCTTCATACTATTCGTTAACGAAGTCAATAAAAACAACGATAAGACTTTTTTTTCTAGGAAAGAATTACTTGAGTTGGGGTGGTGAAAGTCTAGAGAAATTTTATAAATCACGAAAATATTCCTCGATAAAATCCGGCTTTACTCGTTTAAGGAGAGTTATAGTCCCATAGACTTTGCATAGCATCATCTAAGTATTTACGATTTTTTCCTTAAAGCCGGGTTCTTAAATAAGCGCTCGTTATAAACATTAGAACTAAAGGGCGCCAGCAACATTAGAGCCGATCCTGTACATATTTGAGGGTCCACATATTATTAAAATCCTCGTTTTACCCCTAGGAAACTTATAACTACACATAGTGGGAGGAGGAGCATTTTTGTACTTCGCACCGCTTAAAAAAATACCCATGGGTGGGATTCTGCCCCGTGGGTTCACGAAATCGTCGGTGGTTAGCTATCAACCGGGCAGAACCATTTCTTTGGCTACCGTCTGCGCTAACAACTCCAGAGGAAAACGGGCGATCTTTTAACCAGTCACAAGAACCCCTTCGCGCTCCTTCTTAAAACTCCACATGAAGTGACCTCAAAGCGGAACAGGATTAACGATGAGGGGAGAATTCAGCTCTAGAACCGACACTGTCCTTCGTGGTTCATCCACAGACCGAGTAAGCGATAACGGGGGGGGGGGGTCTAATCTCTCTTGAGGCCGGCACTCATTCAGCGTGCGTACGCTATAATGGGAAGTCTGTATTTTTCCGTATCTCCAAGACGGATTGCGGAGAAAAGTTGCCCCGCTGTGTGATGGGGTGGTTTTGTGGTTCCACGCGTTATCCTTTGGCGGCGAATCCCGACGGGCCATTAAAAGTCAATAAATTCTTCGCCCCTGCACTATATCCCCCCTTGTACAATGCCTTGACCATTAAAAAAAAAAAACCCCGCTGCGTCCGGAAACGGATCGGAAAAACGCCGGATGTGTGCCGGTCTTTACTCATCCGAGGAATATCATCTGATTCAGCCTTAATACGATCAAATTTCCCGCATGGTTCGGTTGACGTCAATCTGACATCACACAACCGAATCTTCGTGCGAGATTCAGGCCCCCGATTGGGGTGGTGAACGAATGCGGCAGGAAAGCCTGCTCGTTCTTGGTACCGACTTTTTACTGCAGTAAGTGACTATGTTATCCGGATGGCATGCACTTGTTCCGGGGTGAATTACTGTCACTTCATTGTGACTTCAATAAAACTTATCGATGTATTATTTCAAGCAAAATAGACAAATTACAATAGTAAAAAACTTTCTTTTAATACTCGATAACATTTCCATTTTTCATCGATATGTTATGCTGAGTTTACAGTTTCAGATTGGTTTCGCCAAAACAGTTTCTTCTGTTCTCGGGTCCAAATTGAAAAGAATAGTTTGTTGTTCAGTTACAAAAGAACAGTTTTCTGTCACTGTTCAAAAAACTATGTTTTTCTCGCCATCTATTCCTGCTTTAGTTTTTTCCCCTGTACATTTATATTTTACAGGGTTCGTATGGATCTCTATTTGCTGAAATTCAGAACTTTTAAAAAATTCTAAACAGTTTTATTATAAAAACAGGGAAAGAAGCTCTAGTATCTTGAATAGGACAATTTTTCAAAAGTTATCAACTTAAGGCGTCTTCTCACTTTGAAAATTTAAAAAAATCGAATTTTTTTTTTAAATTTTGAAAGTACATATCAAAAATGTTATATCAAAATTTCATAAAGATCGGACGAGTCTTAACTACATTTTTGGGCGACCGTTAGGTGACTACCTGAGAGCACCCGGCTGATTCCTTTGACGCCGCGCGGACGGTCCCTGTATACCTGAGGGTACCTGTATACCTGCTAGCTGAGGATGTTCAAGAGGTTTTGAAACCGATTTATGAAGATCTGACGAGGGACGAGTTACTGGAACGATGCCTCGGAGGAAATACCCAAAATAACAACGAGTGTTTCAACAGCTGTGTCTGGGCAATGGCACCGAAACACGTTTTTACGGGAAGAAAAACCGTGGAAATTGCTTGTCAAACAGCAGCATGCATTTATAACGAAGGGCTACAACCTGTTTTAAAAATTTTGGAGGTGATGGGTGTCAAACTTGGCCCTATCGCCGCTCAATACGCCGAGAAACGCGACAGTGATCGCGTACGCGTAGGGAACTGCCGCAGCTCTAACGCTTCAAAAGAGACTAGGTCGAGACGAAGGGAAGCTATTTTGGACGAGCACAACTTCTACGAAGAATCGGAAGGTCCATTGTATGGAGCAGGCATCGCTGATTAACCCGAGGTAAGGTTTTTTCATGATTTTTCTGCAACCAAAACTTTAAACGCGTTTATCTCAAAACAAGGTTTTTCAGTGCCTTGATGAAATTTCGGAAACTATCCGGCCGATTGTCATGAAATTTGAATGACATATTCTTCATAGTTATGGCTATAGCGCATATCATCAGATTTTTGAAATTTTGATTTGAAGTATTTTTTTTTTTTTTTACAAAACACTGCAAAAAAAACGCGTTTTTTTTTTACTTTTTCGAAAAACGTGCGCCATTTTGTTATTTTCGCGAATATCAAAAATCTGATGATATGCGCTATAGCCACTGACATACTGAATCTGTTTTATTTTTTTGTTTCAGATGACCTGTCTCGGAGATACCATCAACAAGCCACGAACATTACATTTCTACACGGGTTTTTCGATGCTACTGTTTTATTATAATAATTGTTCAAAAAAATAAAAAATAAATTTTTTTCTTGTACTTGAAAGATGTGTTTATTATATAGGATCCATTTTATCCCATAATTGTTTGCAAAAATCCTCGAAAAAAATCGCGAAAATAGCCCATTTTCGAGGTGCCTAAAGTGAGAAGACGCCTTAAGCAATTTAAGGAACCTTAAAAATCCCATTTTAATTTCTTATTTTTGGATTATGTTTTTTTTCTGCCAGTTTCCCCCTCAGTTTTTCTTGGTACTCCATCGTAAAAATAAGTAAGCTAATCGTAGTTTTAAAATGAAATTTCTTGCAATCCTCAAGTCCAGATTTTCCCCCTGTGCCTAGTGTTTATCTCGGGTGGTTTTAAATTATTTCTGAACTGAATAAAAGGTTTAATAATTTTAAGTTTTCTTGGCCTTTAATTTCTTTATTAATTTACCCATACAGATCCTGAACTGAATGTACTGTTACAGCTTTTATTAAGGTAACAAGCTTTCATTCCAAGAGCAAAAGTGGCAGCCACTGATATTTTAAGCAATTAAATTATGAAATTCAACTCGTGAGCTGGTCTAGCTTGAAGTATAGTGCTAACGAATGTTCTTTGAAAAATTGACATAAAAATCTCAACTGTTACAATTCTTTGTAAAATAAAAGAATTCTGTATGTTTAAATGCGAGAGAGTTAAATACAAATTATTTCTCTTGCCTCAGGTTGCACAAAACGCTGTAAATTGCTTTAGAAGATTTCCACAGAAACACTTTAGAAACCAAGACTCGTATCGCATCGCAGGAATCGTATCGGAATAGTATCGCATACTTAAAAATTGAGTTATTTTATGGAAGACTCAACAGTTTGTATTCACCGACATTTCGATGTTCACCGAAGTTAAAACATAAGAGAAGAGAAAAACTTTCCATTAAATGTTAATAAAATATCAACTGAACCACAACTGTGTAAAGTATCTGACCAACTGTGAGCTTAAGAACTGCCCAAAAGTTATGAAAGAATGCAATTATAAGCCGAACAGAACCAAATCGCCGCATAATCTATGATTTAAAAAGCATTCTTTTTTTTTCTTGGCGATTAAACTTCGTTTGCATTAGCAGAATTAGAAAAAGCGTTTCTGTAACTAGCTAATTTAAATGTTCTTACTGCTGACATCACTGCAAATCTTTGAACACATTTTAGAACACTTTTTGGAACACTTATTTTGTCCCCTTTTTGAGAACACTTTTAAAAGCACATTTCAGAGCACTTTTTGGAACTCATTTCAGAACACTTTTTGGAACACACTTCGG
Organism: Cheiracanthium punctorium; assembly: GCA_038373885.1. Classification (NCBI taxonomy): domain Eukaryota; kingdom Metazoa; phylum Arthropoda; class Arachnida; order Araneae; family Cheiracanthiidae; genus Cheiracanthium; species Cheiracanthium punctorium. The sequence continues at coordinate 45,290 of JAWZYV010013597.1, read as the reverse complement.
AACACTTATTTGTCCCCTTTTTGAGAACACTTTTTGGGAACACATTGTAGAACACTTTTTGGAACACATTTCAGAGCACTTTTTGGAACAATTATTTTGTCCCCTTTTTGAGAACACTTTTTGGAACATATTTGAGAACACTGTTTGGAACCCATTTCAGAATACTTTTTAGGACACTTATTTTGTCATCCTTTTTAGCACACTTTAAGGAATGCTTTTAGGATTAGATTTGAGAACACTTTCTAAAAAGTAAGAGCAGGTGCGGCGGAAGTGACGTCATCAAGGGGCGCGGCCGCAATTGGCGTAAGGGGTGGAGTTAAGTTGTTTCCATCCTGGATGGTTGAGTTGTATTTTTTCTGGATTTGGAGTCTGCTATATTTCGATTGGGACATTTTAGTTATTTTATTTAATTATTAATTAATTAATTTTAATGCTGCCATTTGTTATTGCATTTTTAGTGCTGCAATCTGGTGTTATGTTTAGGAACTACTTTTTAGTTTTGGAATTGGACTTAGAATTTTTTAGAGTTTGGAACTGATTTTAATGAATTATTGAATTTTAGTTAATTCCTATAATTTAATGCTGTCATTTGTTATTGAATTTTAGAATTAATTTGTGGACTTGGATTTTATTTTTTCTCACTTACCGGCAGCGGGATTCGAACCCCGGACCTCCCGATCTCGAGGCCAATGCTATACCGTTCAGGCTACTCGCTCATAACAATATCGTTGTAACAAAGAAAGCAATGATTTCACCAGTGTTCCCAATCTGTACTCAAATGTGCTCCTAATATGTGTTCCCAATCTATTCTTAAGGTGTTCCCAATCTGTTCTCAAATGTGTTCCTAAGTTTAGATTAACAAATATCCTAAGCATAACACTTTCAGAACATTTTCAGAACACTTTCGGAACACTTCCTTTATAAAGAATCGCATTCGGAACGCATTTCAGAACACTTTTAGGTAACTGGAACACTTTTTTCCAATAAATGTGTTCCAAATGTGTTCCCAATGTGTGCTGGGAATTTGCAGTGATTAAGCTAACATCCTGCAAGAGCTGCCTACCTTAGAAAATGAAAACAAGAGCCGAAAGTTTCAAGGAAAGAATGATATTTTTAAAGATTTCACAAGGGAATATACTATTCAATGAATTACTTTTGTTCAAAGTGGATCAATCTAATAGTTATGTATATACCAACTAAATCTTGAGACGCTCTCTTCAGGGATTTTTTTTTTTTTTTAATTATAGGAGTTTCTTAAAAACTGTCATAATGCTTGTTTCAAAATTTCGTTTATACTTGGGTTGATATTAACAGATTAATGCCAGCAATACTGTTTAACTTTACGAATTCCTTGCAATGTTTTGCTGTCCACAATACATTTTTATTAAAAATTTTGAAATCATGAATCTAAGTACATCTTATTCAAGCACTGAGTACATATATTGAGCTCTGAACAAATTTCCAATTGCAGAAGTAATGAATTTGAAAAGATGGAAACCTGAATAAACTGAAGAAATTTATACTTAAACGTAAAAGTAGAGAAAAGGGGTGGGGGTAAAGGATGAGCCTTTCAGTTAAAAGGCTGAAAAATTAGTTGGTATGCAATGCATTGTGTTGTGTTGATACTCTGAAATACAATATGATCAAGAGGGAAATATACATAAAAAGGCACCTGTCTGAAGTTTTAAATTCTATTATTTCAAACAGTATCTGGTTACTTTCTCATCACCCCCCCTCCCTCCACATTTGCTACGTCCTTTTAATTTTTAAGTTTGGGACATGTTTGAGGTTTACAACCAGACTGCTAATTATCAACCTAGCAAATTTAAAATTTAAAGTCAATTTGATGTTTTGAAACTATAATTAAAAAATTGGGAATTCTGTTTTAAGTTTTGTACCAGAGTTCGAATCAAGCCCAATTGTCTGAAAAAATAACTAGTTTTTGAGAGTTTTGGAATTTTAGCTTTGTCATTAACATTTGCCCAGGACGCAGAGAAGTTTAGATTGCTACGTAGCAGTCCAGTAATAACAAATCTGAAACTATAAAAAGCTTAAGAGTTTCAGTACACTTGTTTAAGAGTTCAATTTGAACCCTACCAAACGAATTCCTTTCATACCCATTAAAAGAAAATATTAAGTTACACGGGTACTATTTGATAAGAAGGCCTGCATAGGCATGTCAAACTGCCTCCATTTACTTTGTCAGAGAATCTATGGCTAATTTGTTTAATAAACTAACAAGACGCTAAATATATAATCAGTTCAATACTTTATTTTGAAGTTCAAAAGTGATTTTACAGGAGATTCAAAATTTATAAACGCAAAGGATTGACAAACTGTACATTATACCTACAAAAAAGGATTGACAAACTGTACATTATACCTACAAAAAAGGATTGACAAACTGCACATTATACCTACAAAAAGGATTGACAAACTGCACATTATACCTACAAAAAGGATTGACAAACTGCACATTATACCTACAAAAAGGATTGACAAACTGCACATTATACCTACACAACCATAATACAAAGTTTGATAAAATATTTAGTCATTCTGAAGAATACATAGTTTATTTTCTATACAAGATGCAATGATTAAACTTTGCAAAAATACAGAACAAAATACTTCCGAACTAGAAATACACGAGTTTTCACAAAACGTACAAAATACAAAACGCGTGCAAATTTTTTAAAGTGGGAATACGTTTTTTCAAGTGAGAAAAATTTCTTATCCAAATATTTTAAGATTAAAGAATTAGTTTATGTTCAGCATACATGGTATTTACACATTAAAGCAAGAACTACCCACTTTCACCCAAATAGTTTCTCTTGCAAAGTTTTATTTGTAAACTGATACGATCCGAAGCAGTGCATTTCTGAGAAAACATTTATACTCGCAATGCAACGATTTTTCTCCAACACCTGAATAATATACAATAGATTTCAATTTAGTTTTAAAAATCACGTCACAATCCTTAAAAAGTAGCATCAGAATAACAAAAGTAGGCTCGTAAAACAAGCGTTAACATAAATTTTACTCAGTATAACAAAGAAATAAAATCATTGTTGTGAATATTTAAACAGATAAGCCGCAACATGTGGCAAGTACCTGTTGACGAGTAAAATTTTCATTTCTGGGGAATTTAAAATTGTCCTTGCTCAGGAAAAAAGGTTTTGCTTATTGAATTCAGTTAAATATGCCACTGTAAAAACATTTTCCGTGAAAATACGGAAAAAGTACTGGCAGCTGAGACGCCAGTACTTTTTCCGTAAATTTACGGAATTTTATTTCTGTAAATTCCTGGAAAGTTTCCGTTATTTTCAAAATTCCGTTTTAAGGGTTTTCCGTTATTTACTGCATAATTTCCGTGAAATAACAAAATTCTGTATTTTGATTTTTCCGTTTTTTTACAGGATATTCTTCGGTACAATAACATATTTCAGTATTCTAAATCTTCCGTTTTTTACCGGATAAATTTTGTGAAATTAATAATTTCCGTATTTTGCTTTTTCCGTTTTTTTCCACAGATTGAACGGTATTTGAACGGACTTCCGTATTTTATTTTTTCCGTTTTTGAACGGGACATTTTCCAGCATTGTAACGTACTGGCTAGATTTGGGCTAGATTCAAGCTTTCAGCTTGCATAAATGTCAGTGAATGAAAATGTTAAGGTTCAATAACTGAATCTTAAGAATTTCAACCAAGAAATGCACAACCGGTCTATATGATGCCAGTTCATTTGCAGTTAAGTGTTTTGTGTTTGGCAAGCCTAGGCGAGAGGCATTTGCCTGCGGAAGGTACCTTGGGAGGAGAACTTTGAAGAGTTCTAACTTATTCAACGTTACATATGGAAAAACCTCCCAAATCTCCATGCAGATCGACAGATAAGCGGAAGGCCAGAACGCGGGACCTCCACACTTGAGTTTCCCCCCTCCCCCATGATGTTCAGAGTCTTATCCTCTCTACCATGGTTTGACCTTCCTGCAGCCAAGTAACATAATTCGAAAAGTTTATATGAATTCCCTCAGACAAATCAATACTATTACTTTTTTGCTTTCCATTTGTTCACGAGTTATCAGCAATTCTGAAAAGTTTAGACCAAAACATCTAAATTAGGCTTTTCCCTTTCTCGCAGAATGAATTTTAACAGCCAAATGGACCTTAACACCGCGTATAAGTTACCTCGCAAAATACTCATATATTGCATCTTACAATAAAACTTCTCGTGAATTATATCAAGAGGAAAATATTAATATCTTCAATTGTATCACTTTCATTCTGGTATCCCGTAACGCTGCATTCTGTGGTATTTAATGCAAGAATACAAATGTACTTTCAATGCTTTGAAAGTAAGATTAATTTTCAGTACACATTGCTTCTTACTCGTGAAAGTACAATACAAAATTTATTTTTGAAAACAATTTCATACGCATTTATTTTCGATACTGCTACGCTCGTTACAATGCTACGTGTTTTAGGTTAGTTGTAAAATATTGATGAAAGGAAATACGATTATATTATACCAGAACATCATGAAAAAATTAATCAAGAACGCAGAATAAGAAAAAAATCAATCAAGTGCTATAGACAAGAGAATACTAGATTCATTGCAAAAATCCAATTTCCCACTTTATCAGCATTATTTCAATGTTAAAAAAAAGAAATAACGATTCAATAGTTAATTTCATAATCTGTACGTTAAATTAAAGTCAACAGATTTATAATTCTGATATTATGTTTATCTTTGTAATTTAATTTTGAGAATCCGTTAAATGCACCGACAATGGAACTAATTTGTCTGAAGGTTATTGGACTTATTCCCAAACACTCAAGATCCTATATTTCTGTCTAGTTTCTAAACTATTTCTTTGCTATTTAGCAGAACACCGGTATTTTAATCTGCTATTTTCTTTCCGTTACGGTTAACACCTAGGCCTTTGCCAAGTAAGCCAAGCACCGCATCAGACTGAGAAGCATCCAAGTTTCGAGTTTAAATTTACTCCGAAAGAAAGATTTCTATCTGAAATCTTACGAGAATACAGAAAAATGTTAAGTCCAAAATTTACTGTTATTGGTTAAGCTACACGAGTGATAGCTGCTTAAAAGGAGAGGGGTGTCGTAGGCCTAACGTGATCTAAAGCGTATCCAAGTTACATCTGGAAGAAACCGTCAGCTCAACTGGGCGAGAGGCCAGAAAGCTGAACCTTCACACTTCAGCCATCTACTTATATGCAGTTGCTTAACCACTCGACTATTGGTTGGCTCTAAATTGAAATGTTCATTTAAATTTCAAGAATATATTTAGAATTCGTAGAATGGTTATGTATTGCATAGTAACCAAAAACTGCAGAAAAAGTAACAATGTACAAATTCCCCCATGTGTGTTATAAATTTAGTTACTAATGAATGCAATTCATAGTTTCACTTTGACTTGCAATGCCATTGCATTAGTGGTACCAGGTAAAAGCCTAGATTTGTTTTACACCCTTTGAACTTGTTTCGATGAGATTAGACATTGTACCGAAATACAGTTCAGAAAATTCAGCTTATTTGTAAAATAACACTTTAAATTTACGTTTAATAAATAATTTGCAGCATTTCAATTACACAATATTTCACGTTGATGGCTGGCCTTCCTAAATACCTCACCCTCGCGATAAACTAACAAATCGCAGTTTTACTGCTCAGCTATTAATACTTGCTAATAAAAAGAACTGGTAGCAGAATGGGTGATCAGGCCATTCTGCTAGCAGAACTCTGAAGTTGGCCGGACTCCAGAGTACTTTAGAGTAAATATTGAAACCTTACCCCCCCCCCCTCCCTTCCTTCCCTAAGACAAACCGCTCTAACAGTTACACCCAATAACTTAATTTAGTGAAGCATTGAGAAAACCCAGCTATCAACGCAATTCAGATATGCTGGTCATTAACACAATTGACCAAATAAACCAATTTCCAGCAAGAACTAGCGAAGAAAAACAGGAGAGACCAATGGATAGACTGTTGCATTCACGTGGAACTCTTCAAAAAGGGTCTGTTATCGATCAGTTTCCGATCAATATCAGTTAGATTTGTTTGTTGTGCAAGGCAAAGCTAGGACTTTCTGCTTATGGGAGGGGCACCTTGGTCGGCGGACTGTCTTAAAGGTTCCAACACGTGTACAATGTCTTATCCAGTCTAAATTTATAAAGCAAGTAGCATAGGACTTCATTTACGCCTCAAAGTCTGGTTAACATTACTTTTTTAAAAAGTGTAGTTTTTAATGGGCAATTTCAATTTTAAGTTTCAAAGCTTTCAATATTTTTGTGTAGAAATTGGATTCAGAATTTTAATAGCCATTGTAAATTTGAAGTTGTTTGAGGTAGAAAAACTTGCGATTTAAATTAGTATAATTTGATATTTATTAACCAATACTAAATTTTAAACAAGTCTTTACGTGCGTATTTTTGAAAAATTCAGTTTGATAAATTTGAGGTTTTTCATTTTCTTTTTTATAATTCTGCGATGAAGTCCGTTATGCACGGTTTTTCATTCAATGCAGGTTGATTTCAGATTTAGTCTTCATTTCATTCTCATCTCAGATGTGCAGACTGAACTTACTTCAAGACATGTATAAATAACTTAAAATCCTGTACACTTGATCGAAATTTTCTTTAACATTTCGATTTTTAAAACTTAGAGTTAATTTTAGGAAGATACTAATCTACACTCATGTCCATAAATTAAGGATAATGAAGTTCAGGCAAAGAAAGAGAAAGAAGCAAAACAAATTTGACTTATTTGTAAAGTCTATTTATTAAACAAAAAGTAAAGAGCAAAAAAGATGCTATATGTTTGACATAATTAATAAAAATTGCAAGTTTTACTCCCTTGACCAAATTTCAAAAAAGAACCTATTTACAAAAAACAGTATAACATGGTTAGTAGGATGGTTATTACGGAGTATGTCTCCCGGACGATGCAATACAGGCCTGACAACGCCTAGGCATGCTGAGTATCAAATGATCAATCTGATCTTGGGGAATATTACACCACTCATCAAGCAATGCACTCCGAAGTTCCGGTAGACAGGTGGGAGGGGGTTGACGGGCTGCAATTCGTCGGCCAAGCATATCCCACACATGCTCTATTGGATTCAAGTCCGGTGAGTATGCTGGCCAATGCATACGGGTGATATCCTCCCATTGAAGGCATTCGTCTACAATGTTTGCACGGTGAGGACGGGCGTTGTCATCCATAAACACAAATTCAGCACCCATGGCGCCCCGAAACAAACGTACATGTTGTTCCAGAATGACATCCCCATAGATGTGGCCTGTCATCGTTACACTCTGAACATGCAGGTCAGTTCTGGAACCAAGAATAATTCCTCCCCAAACGAGCCATCCTGCACCACCGTAACGGTGTCTTTCAGTGGTGTTTCTCTTGGTGGTAACGGGTACCTGGCGCTCTCCAGATGAATGTCCGGCGAGAATCAGACTCCAAACTAAACCTGGACTCGTCGGAAAACATCACACAAGACCACTGTTGCGGTGTCCACAATGCATGCTCTCTACTCCAGGTTAATCGCAGGCGACAGTGTGTTGCGGTAAGTGGAACACATCTGACAGGCCTACGAGCATATAGACCAATGTGCCCTAAGCGTCTGTACACGGTCTGCCTTGAAACTGTCGTACCGGTAGTTGAAGAGAGCTGACGAGACAGGTCTGATGCTGTACTCCGTCTGTTTCTTTTGTCAGTAACTGCCAAATAGCGGTCCTCATTCGGCGTTGTAACTCGGGGGCGACCTGTGCTGTAACGTCTACTCACAATACCATCATCTTGGAATCGTTGCCAAAGCCTGGAGATGACACTCTGGGCGATTCCAAGTTCTTCGGATACTTCCAGCTGGGTACGTCCACATTCCAGTCGTCCGATAATTCTGCCACGTAAAACATCATCCAAATGCCTCCCTTTGTGCCATAACTATGCGGTTTTTGAACTGAAAGGCTTTCACAGCGCTTGTGAACAATTTTACTTCTTTGCCACCATTCCTTATATACCCCTCTCTTACACTCTCGTCATTGTGACGTACCATCCACGCCATCTGGTGGTTTCCTGTAATTTGCATATTCTTCTTCAAGATGTGTGTGATCATTCCACAGGTGAAATTTTTATTTTAGAGATCAATTTCTGTGTGATTCTGAATTATCCTTAATTTATGGACATGAGTGTAATTTTAGTTTCACCACCGAATGCACGAATTACTATGCACATTTTGAAATTTATAGTCGCCAATATTTGCATGAATCTAGTCAGTCACTTAAAAAATTAGTCAAAGATTTAAATAACCACCAATTTCCAATTGACAGTTGCTTGTCTATAGCACTATGTACAAGTTTCCAATCTATTTCATAATATAGCAACATTCTGTATGACAAATTATACATCTGACAAGATAGTACGTTCTGAAACAAGATACAAAAGATCTGAAACAAGATACAAAAAAAAAATAGGATACATTCATTGCATATTAAAATATTCAACGAGACAAACTGCAGAATTTCAACGCATACTGAACGCAAACAGATGGCATTTTGCCATAAATTAATGCTATTGTTAAGACATGACTGACAGGGCCGTAGTTAGATTAAGACTTGTTTGATGCTAATCACTTCACCTACTTTGGATCTTTTAATAATTTGTAGCTTGCACTGATCTTTAAATCTAGTCGTAAGAACGATATTTGTAAGTTGACTTTATAGCTTGACATTAAAAAAATAATACGATGTGCAACATTTAAACGTTTCAACAAAGTACGTGAAACGGGTAGTCATTTTTGTATAAAATCTAGTGAAAAAAAGTTTCCTCATTCGGGGAGAGGTCGATTGCTCGACTCTCCCCGGTAATCGTCCCAGTCATCGTTACGGCCACGATTGTTCAAGTTTCAGTCAAACTGAGCACTGGTTATGTTAAAGTGTTAGTGATGCACGAGAACAGAGTACTAAATCATGACAACATTTGATAAGAGATCCATAAGCAATTTTAACAAGCTATGAAATATTCCAAAAATTACTTTTTTACAATTTATATATTCAACTAAGATTTTCTACTTTTCTGATATAATGTACATCAGGGGTGGCGAACATTTTGCATACCATGGGCCTTTTTTTTTTTTTCTTTCACTGATGAGTTCAGACGCGCCATACAACTGAAGTACCTTTTAACTTCCTTGCGTTAGCTGGTAGTTTGAAAATATGAGTATGACTTCAGTTTAGCTCATTATTAAGTATCTCACCTAACATAAAATTGGAACGTTCCGAGGAAGGATTACAGAATTGATTTTTCGGATATTTGATAGAGACTGTTCGACTGTTGGAGCAATGAAATTATTTCAAAATCTAATCTAGAAACAATAAGTAGGCAGATGGATACAATGCGCCACTTGACATCGTACAAAGAGCTATGTTTGGGGCATGCGCCACGAATTGGCCACCCCTGATGTAGATTAATACAAAATTAAGAGGATGATAACCAAGCACACATAACATGGGTCCTTAAAATCCGCTATTCGCAGGAAAAATTATGAACTCTTCAGCAGTATCTGATCGCCATTTATTTGACCCAGTAATTTTTGTTAACTATTCAAACATTTACCAATTTAAAGGATTTCCAACTTTTTCGTATAAATCTTTAGATTAAAACTAAGTCATTCTTGTAGTTAAAAAATGTATGTATGAATGTTAAACTGCAAAATACAGTAGCTGAAAAACTTACCCAACCCTTAGCTGAAACCCACATTTTAGTACAATCGATTACAGATATTTGTCAGATAGCTGAAGTCTACTGAAAAAGTAATTAGGTGAACTAAAGACCCTCTTTAATAACAGACTTCTCCATACTAAGCCAGGGGTCGCGCTGTCGATCGCCAACGTCGCAAATTCCGATAATAAAATTAGGTTGGTGAAAGAAAATAAGATTTGGCAAAAATATTGGCAATTTTATTTCTTAATGATGTCCGTCAAAATCTAATTTGGCGAAACTTTAAAAAATCCAGCGCGACCCCTGCTAAGCTATTGTCAGTTTATGCCCTAGGTACCCTAAGCCTACTAGACATGCACATAGCAGTTGTCAATCAGGATCTAGATTACGTTAATCATTTTTTGAGGGCACTCAAAGTGGCCCAAAGTTTTAATGTTTTCAGTATTCATTCTCCAGCCATTCTTTGCGCATACTTTCTTTGAAGATCCGTATATAAGAGTGTCTTGAGGTTAACGAAATATGCAACATATGGCAAGATTTATAGCACATTCATAAGTAGTATGGACACATTTTACACGAAGACCTAAAAGAGCATTTCAACAAGCCAAGTAAACAGTGGACTACCTCCGACGTTACAAGCAAACAGTTCATGCATTTCAATTTGAGAAATTCAATTTAGATAAAATAAATATAATTCAAAAATAGCAATTTAATGAAACCGATCTTACGCTTTTAAATGAGTGGTAACATTTAAGATTTATTTTGAACACCCTTTATTCGGGCTTAATATAAAAGTAATACAATGGAATCCAAACGATGGATCTTCAATTGGGGAAAATGGTTAAATCGTTATACAGGCTTTATTAATTAGTTTTTTAATTAACAAAAAATTATGCTAGACGCTTGATTTTTAAAAAACGAAAGCTGAATAGTTTTTCTGTAATCGTATTTTTTTTTTAATTAAAGAATAATTCATAGCTTTCTCGATGCGAGTTTCGAGAGGCAAAACTTTAAAAATATGTCAAAAAAGTGGCTCCTGGTTTAATGTTAAAAAAAAAAAGGGAAATGCTGCTAATTCGAGAATGACCGTCAGGTTCGAAAGAAATCTTTTTCCTCTTTCCGATCATGTAATTATTTTTTCTTTCGAACAATCGGAAGCCCTCTTTTTCGGAGTGCAAAGAGAAAAAACGGTCGAAAATGACAGAATACATAAAATAATTAAAAAAATAATTAAAATTTTAAAAAATAAGCCCGATGTGCACATTTCTGACCCCCTGGGTAGCCCTGTCCAAAATTTGGTGCATTTCGGCCGGATAGTTAGTCCGCTATGCGAACGATAGACAGACAGACACACAGAGACACTCAGATATATTCTTTTATTATATGTATAGATGTCAAGCAAGGTGTAACTTTTGCTCGTAATCCTAAGCACACTTCAATTATACTGACAATTTTAATATTTCTTCATTCAAATTCTTTTTCATTTTTTAACGAATCCGTTAAATATTACTTATTCAATCATACCTCTATATATACAATAGTACAGCCAATACATCGTAATGCATAAAAATAAGTCATTTTTTCCCTTTTTATGTAATACTTTAAATTTATTCAGCATCATACAGCTATAAAAACATCGTGAAATGTTTGATATTATTATTTCGCTTTCTAGAACAAAAGAAAATGTCTATTTACTCAGGAAAATCCCGCATCTGTCGCTACATAAAACAAGAAAAGAGCCATCTTTTAAGTATTTTTTATATAAAATTTTAAATACATTCACAGTATCATACAATTATATAAATATTGTGAAATTTGTAAAAACATTGTTTCGCTTTTAACGGCAAAAGAAAAAGTCTCTGTAAGATCGTGCATCCTTCACTGTTATTTAAAGGGACCAACTAAATGATTTGGTCAAAGTATGGACACTGGGCTGTCTCAAGAGGCTGAAGAACTTCTTTCTTCGTTACTTCATTTCGTCTAATAGCTGATACCACCTCCTCCCGTTCATGTCTCTATGGGGCAACAAACACCAGCTGTTGCCTGCAACATTTTTCTTTGGCTATAAATGGTGTTCCATGAACAAAAAGGTACCCAATTGTTTACTGTAAAAATGTACAGTTTTTTCAAATGCAGATATTTCGAATATGATACGTCGTGTAGAAGAAGAAAACGATCGTCTCAGTTATTGACATCTACCAGTTTTAGCGGCCATCGTCTGGATGTTGAAAAACTGGTCAACTACTCCTCTTGGAACAGAAAACGTGAAAGAAACCTGTAAAAAAGAAATATACAGTCAAATTTACGATTTAAAATTTGCATAACAAAATAACAGATCATTTTAAGCTGTTCCTTCAAGGTACGAGGGCAATCCAGAAAGTAAGTTCTGTTTTTAAATTTTGCCGCGGTCGCACCGTGCGCTCATGATTTAACGCATCGACTTCCTTTTTGCTGAAATCACTGGTAAACAAACGAAGTTATTTGAAAATCGCCAAGTTTGTAATCGGCTGAATGTCGAACTTTAAAACTGCTTTAAAAAATTGATCACGGATTCCATTTTGCCGCCGTTTGGATTTGTGACGTAATTCGAAATGTATGCTAGAATGAAACATCGATCGGAAGAATCTGCACCTGAAGCTCTACCGTACCTTGCAGAATAGGGAGTATGTGCAATACGTTTTTACCTACGCAAACGCTATTCACTATTAAGAAGTTTTGAGCCAATGTTGAAACTTACTTTATATGTGCGCATCCGCTGTACTGTACAATGGCATTTAACGTTAGCGTTACCGTGAGTCAAACTGCTAATCACAAACTCCCTATTACCAACATACGTCAGCAGGTTGCAAATAGCGTCAATTTGATGTCGCACATCCCAACGTTCGCTTAAACAAACGTGGCAGAATAGAGTTCCACGCCTTATCCCAGTTACGATCCATTGCTATCATCCGCTTTCTGAATGCTAGGATCTCTAATTGCCTTATTGACCATACACTTGACGCGCAAATTAATCCAAACACGCGTGTTGAAGTCATGGGCGCCGGCAGAATATTTCCCGGGGGTGGGGGCAAAGACTACTTTAACGTATGGTTACCATGTTGGAAAGAGAAAAAAAGCAAGGGAAAACACTACAAAAATCCAGGGGGGCATTGTCCCCCCCTTGCCCTATGCTGCCGGCGCCCATAGTTGAAGTCATGGTTAAGATATCTTACCGATGGCTTTAACACTCGTGTTTGGATTAATTTCCGTGTCAAGTGTTTGGTGAATAAGGCCATGCATCCATTGAAATTCTCGGACGAATTTGTAGAAATTACGGAGAAAACGATTCTACGATAAGGAGGTGGGTGCGAAATTTCATTGAAGGGTGTAAAAACGTTCACGATGAGAAATAAAGTGGGCGGCCGTCTCTAATTCATAATTTGCTTACAGAAGTTGAAGAGAAGATAAAAGAGACCCGAAGAGATTTGCCATTACCGCACTGTCATAGCATTTTCCTATAATTTCCCAATCGCTTCTTCATGACATTCAGCTCAAAAAGCATGGTTGGGAACGCTCGCGGTATCTTTCTACGAGACGGGCATACAAAACTTCTTACCCAGCTATGATGAATGCTTCAACAATGGACAGGGGGTAATATTAGAAGGCAGGGGCGTAGGCAGAAATTTTTCATGGGGGGGGGGTTATGACTACTGCAACTCATATATATGTATACATATGTGTGATAATGTAATGAAGAATATACATTTTGTATGGCGAAAAGTTTCTCATGGGGGGGGGGGTTATGACCCACTAACCACCTCCCCTTGGCTACGCCCCTGTTAGAAGGAGATGAATAGGCTATGCCATCAGCGCTATATGAAAGTCAGCAATATTTTGCACCTATAGGTGGCGTTTCAATCAATCCGACTCTGATATTTGTACTAGAGCTTGTAATATCAAAAGAAAAAGTTACTTTTGTTTCAAATAATATGCTAAAGATATTTTACGCTTTATAAAATACAGTCAAACCTCGTAATAAGGTCACCCGTGTGAACCTTAGAAAAGTGACCTTATAAGCGGGGTGGCCATATATGCGATACAAGTAACCAGTCATCTATTTTAACTCAGATACATGTTTTTGCAAGTAATATCCTTATAAATAAAAATGAAATTCTGTTTGTTTATTTGTTTGTGGATTTGATTAGTATACAAATCCACAAAAATGGACCTATCAGCCTGAAATTTTGCACAGATATGTAAAATAATACAGAATAAATTATAGTCCACTTTAAAACTTTGAAAGTCCACCCGTTCCCGGAATTTAAGAGATTTTTTTATGTTCTCCAGGCAAAAAGCTTTCCGTAATTGTAACCCCTGTAGTGAAAAAAGTGTGAAATAAGCATCGTGGTTGTCATGTGTGGCGATTTTGCCGAATAAAATGTTTTAAATTCTCAAAGTAAAAATAAAAGAACAATAATGATTTTTTTTTGTTAGTTTATATTCGTACGGTTATTTTTTTTAAAATTATAATATCGTGTGCATGGGAAATCAGAGCAGGAATGAAATATTTTATACGCAAAACAATAAGTACTAAAGATTTCCGAGGCTAATATGTAATTTTTTTTTAGTTTGGCGAAAAAACAAAATGGCTGAAATGCCGAGAAATCGAGTTCTAGCGGTTTGCACAGTTTTCGGCTTGGCGCAATTTACTGAGAGGTTAAGGTAATGGATTTTTGAAAACAAGTGCAAAGGTTTTATTAGAATACAGCGTTAAATTTTAATGATCCGTGCGGAAATAATGCGGTTATTAAGGGATTTCAAGCGATCTATCTTCAGCATTCTCGCCAATTGAGTGCATTGATTTAAGTTGGGGGAATTACACCAAATTTCAGATAATTGAAATCTTCGCATATAGTACATCGAAGTAACGATGAATAAAACCCGTTATATAGTTGATAATTTAAAAAATGCGGCTGTATTAAGGGATTCCACTTTTCAAATAAATGCGTGCTTTACTTTTTGGCGGTCGAACCATTTCCCATATTGATTGATGCTAAGACAATGCTTCGAATGATTCCCTAAAAAAACTCTTGCAAAATGGCGTATGTTGTTACTTTGGCGAGGCTCAGATTTGAAACTGGATTTTATTTGAGACTGGTATATATAATAGCACAGGTTATAGATTAAAAATTAATGTTGGTATATGTGTATGAGCAGAGCCCGATCAAGACAATTGTAGGCCCTGGGCAGAAGAAAAAAATTGGGCCTCTTGCAATAACCTCCCGCTCTAAAAAAAAAAAAAAAAAAAAAAAAAAAAGGCAGATTATGATTGGTTTGTACTGAAAGTTTTAAATATCTTATCCCTTCCAAACACAAATTTTGTTTTAAGTAATCTGAAATAAACGAATATAGTTACAGGATGTCAAAGAAACACAGATAGTTAAACGTTCGTTACATCGAAAAGCTATATTATAATTGTTAACATGTACGGAATACAACCACTTTTTGTAAACAATCATTTTTGTAAATATTTCTTAATAACAAGTAATTCAAAATTTTGCTATTTTTTAACACTAAAAATACTCTTTACAAACTGTGGTTAGTTATTTTCTTACATATTGGTATGCTATATCGACTGTAGAGCATTTCGAAGAATTAAAACTAAGTTTAATTTATACACACAGACGTAAATTTGAATTATTTTTCATTGTTCATACTTTATATTTAGAAAAGAATTTAACTTTTGAAATTTTTTAATCCTTTGTAACTTTATTTTAAAATTATAAAAGTGTAACAAGTAAGATTTTTGGGCCCTAAAATCTGTGGGCCCTGGGCAGTTGCCCCATTTGCCCTGCTGGTAATATTGCACTGTGTATGAGGTTAAAAGACTCCAGCACCGTTTGACCGCTCACCATGAAATTTGGTTCATCTAAGTCTTTTATCATGGAGAAGGTTTTTATGCTATCCGTTTTGCTCTAACTTGCCACTAGGTGGCGCAGCAGAACGTCGAATTCTATTCCGTTTAGCCGTTTGCTATGCGAATATCGTCCAACCGATTTCGATGAAATTTGGTACACGCGGATATTAGAACACGGAGAATATTTTTCACTATCCCTTTTTCTGTAACTTGCCGCTAAATGGCGCTGCAGCGCATCAATTTCTATACTGTTCGACCGATCGGCATAAAATTTTTTATACTTACACATTTGAGCACGAAGAATATATTCTAACTGTGTTCCTTTTGATGCTACTCACCACTAGATGGCACTGCAATGCATTATTATTTTAACTCGCCACTAGATGACGCTGCAGCAGGCCAATTTCTTGACCATTCAAACGGTCGCTATGAAAATCAGTATGCATAGCTATTTGAACAATGAGAATATTTTGGCGTTATCCATTTTACTATAACTCGCCACTTGACGGCGCTGTAGCAAATCATTACTTTAATAAACCACTAGATGGCGCTGCAGTGTATCACTTCTTGACTGTGCAACTGATCGCTATGAAAAATAGGTATACATAGATAATTGAACATGAGGAAGAGTTTGGCGCTATCCATTTTCCTATAACTTGCCACTAGATGTCGCGTCAATACATGAACTTCAGAACTGTCCAGCCAATCGTCATGAAAATTCGTATACATCGATTTCTGAATGAGAAGAATATTTTCCCCGTATCCGTTTTGCTAAAACTGACCACTAGATTTCGCTACGCCGCATGGGCTTCTACACCGTACAAACGATTGCCTTGAAATTCGGTATGCATGATTATTGAACACAATATGGCGCGATATCCATTTTGCTATCTCTCTTTATTACAATAAATAGTAATCACAACAAATCGCAATATCAAAAAGTCCATTCATTCCCGTGCGAAGAACGGGTACTTCAGCTAGTTATCTATAAATTTATAAGACAGAATTATATATTGTTATTAGATTAATATTTTATATTTAATTGCTCATGCAGTGATTTGATACTAAACATGAAAATAATAATTGGTGCATAATATGCTTACAAAAGTTAAAAACACAATTCAATATTTAAAATATTCATTTATGTAGCATTGCCTTTCCTTCGATTTAGATAGGCTTACCACTACTTTTTCAAGATCACTAACAGTTTTTAAATGTTCCTCGTAGACCTCAGATTGCGTAAAAAACACCGAACAGTGTTCAACGAAAAAGCAGTGAGAAAACACGTGAAACAAACTTGGAACTCATTCCAATGATGGGTGTGACACATGCTCTGCACCTGACTTTTTTTTCTAAACAGTGTATAAGTCAAGGTGCAAACCTCTTTTCAAAGAAATGAGTGGTTTATTCAGTAGTAAACGGTAGTAAATGTGTGTGTGTGGGGGGGGGGAGGGGATTAACCCCTTTTGTAACCCTGCAAATTTTTCCTTTCCGTGATAAGGAGTAATAGGTAGTTTTGCTAAACATGGGAAGAATTTGCTACTAGCGTCAGTTTCAACCCTTTCGTGGGGGGTAATGAGAAGGGTCGAACGTACGTGGGAATTTTCTGGCCCATTTTTTGGATTAATTCATATATTTTCCCTCTACTTTAAGATTCAACACGAAGATTAAAGAAATAAGTGTTATGCAAACATATATATTTTACAGGAGAAAAATTAATTATTCATAAAATCAAAGTCGGAAAACTGACTGCCGCTTGCAGACACAATTAAACGCAAAAATGTATAATAAAAGCGATTATTCTTGTGCTCATTTTTCAAATAATTATGCGAGTTTTCTTTAAAAAAGCCAATCAAAAAAGGTTTTAAGCCAAATTTAATTTATAATCTATAAAAATAGAAAAGATACTTATCCAATATTACGTACTGAACAGAAATCAGAAAATTCACTAAAGATGGCTGATTTCTAGAATCAACAGACATAAGTGGGAAGTATTCTTCCCTCGGCCTTCGAAAGGGTTAATGCGACACGGAATTCACGTTTATCTAACACTGCGCTTCATCTCCTTGTATTCCTTTAACCCTTTAACGCGCAGTGTTCCCGCTCTAGGAACACCAAACTCTGACGTTTTGACTGTTGCCAATCACAAAGAATAGATTTGATTTCTATAAAAATAGTTGCGGGTGACATAGCTCCATGAGAATCCTTTACTTTTTAGCACGTCATTTCCCGTAAAAAAATTGTCGCGATTATTTTTAACAGCACTGACATCTGCTGAAAAATGGAAGAATGCGAGAACAGCTGGAGACCCTCTTTTGACGGCAGTTGGCTGGTAGTTAAGTCGAGCGATGGCAACGGCTGCTCTTTTTCAGCATTGGGAAAGGGTTGCGCCTCAAAGTGTTAAAGGTGGCAACTACGTTGAAAAATGATCCAAACATCATCTATGCAGTAAAAGTAAATTTTCTAATAATGGTGTCCTTTCTTACCTAGTTTTGGTTCCATTCATGGATATATTTTCTGGGTTTTCAGATTACGTCCTAAAACAGGTATATTATGGATGTCCGAACTTTCCGAGCACTTTATCTTTACCAGCGTTATTTTAATCGGATATAGTGTTTGTTTGTTTGCCGGGAGAGGACAGTTCACGTCACTGAATGCGACGTGAACTATCCTCTCCCTGGAAGTGCTGTTTAGAGCTGCACATGTCCTTCCCAGAGTTTTCGCCACTATTTAGATCATCATCAGAAGGTGGGGGACTCCTGAATATTGGCACATCTTAGAAACTGCTAGCGACCGCCGAAAGGACATTCGAAACCAAGGATTTAACGTACACGTACACCGCATGTACCTGTTGGTCTTCAGTGGTGCGTCGAAATCGAAACCACAACCTTCCGGTTACAAGTCCTTAACCACAAGGCTGCCACGGTCCTCAGACGCTGGGGCACTTCAAATAATTTTAGTCTATAGACTGCAGCATATAAGAATAGCTTTTGTAGCTCTGAAAGAAGCCCTACACATACCAAAATCTGTACAATGTGTTAGAAGTGACCTTTAATATGCGTAGTTAATTTGAGCTCAATCGAATTCACGATATAGCCACTAGCGCACTTGCAAGAATTTGCGTTGTAATGTATTAGAACTTTTTTTTTTAGCTCTGTACAAAAAATATAAGCCTTACCCACACCAAAATCTATATAGGTCGTGTGACGTTGATCTATAACATAAATACCCAGTTTGAACTTATTTGAATGCATTATTTAGACATTTTCCCAAGAAATTGGCAGGGGAATAATCTTAAAAATAAAAAAATTTGCCATCCTTACTGTAGTGTCATAACTCCAACCTGCGCTGATGCTGTATCTGAAAAACTGCTTGTTCAAGATTTTCGGCAAATTCATTGTCGTTGAGGGAACATTGGGCATTGCAAAAATTACAGTAGCTGTGTTTGAGGCTGTCTCTCCATCTACAGCTGGTCCCGTTCTGTACGTCACAATGAGGCAGAAATTTTGCTTCGGCCTGATCGTCTTTTTAAATGTCAATGTGCTACTTTCACCACCTTTGAGCACAACTTCAGCAAAAGAACCTAGAATGTGTGGGGAGGAAAAAGCAAACAAATACAGTCAGAATTGGTCACAGCAGTCAAAGGACCAAAAAATTAATTGCCTAATAGATCAATCTCACGCAAAAGCAATTGATATTGTTTAAAAATATTTTTATGCAACGCGCAGTATAGTATTTAAACTTCTTAAAAATTACCGATGTATTAAAGGATCTTTTAAAAGTACAGTGTTGTAAGAAACCAATTGCAGACACTGCCCTAAATTATTGACAATTACTCCGGTAGTGTACAAAAATTAGGGTTAGGGGCCACCTAGCAGATTCAAACTAGGTCTCTAACCAAAGCCCAGGTGATTAGCCGTATATGACCACAGATTCCTGCCACGATCCAGTGGATTTCAATGATGAGAATCCCAAGAAAGAGAAGTTTCTTATCAGTGTCTGGCAGCAGCTCGTCAACTAAGGGTTTCGTTTAAGAGGTTAAGTCTCGATTTCGTCTATATAACTACGCAACTTTGTGTTTCCCTGCTTAAATTTCGTTTTATCTATTTTGTTGCTACTTCTACTACTTCTTGATAGGATAAGTATCCAAACGTAAATTTTCATTAAAAAAACTATATTTGAGGAGTCAACAATTAGTAATTCAAAACGTCAGTTTACCCAATCATCGATAAATTCCGTGAACTTCACATAACTAACCGTGAACGTCACATAAAAATGTTTCTAACGCATTAATAAGATTTTTTAATTTGTTTTAAACACAATTGCGCTTTTTCCTTTTAAAAATAACAAAGGGATCCAATTTTTAACGGGGGTTATCAAAAACAGGGTCACACATGAGTCAAAAATTGGAATACTGCAAACCAATTATTGACAGCTTAA
The DNA here is from genome assembly GCA_038373885.1 of Cheiracanthium punctorium. Lineage (NCBI taxonomy): Eukaryota > Metazoa > Arthropoda > Arachnida > Araneae > Cheiracanthiidae > Cheiracanthium > Cheiracanthium punctorium. The sequence goes on along the minus strand of JAWZYV010013597.1, from coordinate 25,208 downwards.
TGTTCAGATATTAACACCCCGAAATTTTATGCTAGTTTAAAACATACCTACCTATCTTGTAAATTTCAACGGGGGCGTGTAGCTCCAATGCCACCTCAATCCATGTTTTTCCGAAATGCACTTTTCCCCCAAGTTCATCAACCTGGAAAGTAATAGATCGAATTTGCTTCAATCCGGTAGAAAAAACGCTTCCCAAATGAAAAGTTTTTCACGGGAAAGGTTTTTAGTGTTTCCTGAAAAATTTTTAAGCATGGATAGAGCCGCTTTTGGAACTACACGCCTTAATATTCTTGCTACTCAATTTCGTTCAAAATAAAATTGTTAAAAATTTTATTACGGTGTCAATAATTTCGTTTCTTTCCCTTTCAGAAAATGAATACGGATGGCAATAATTGATCCTTATCCATTACAATAACTAGAGGAGTCATAAAAATAACTTCCCGATATATGAACTTTTGCTCACCAAGGTTCTGCTCACCAATCGAGATGAGATTTCAGGTATACTTTTTAGAAATTGGGATTGTTTAAAACAACAGAGTTCTCACAGTCACGTTTACAGTGAAAAAAAATTTCGAAATTTTCCAATAGTAACAACCATTTTTTTCTCATGAAAGTTTATCAGCGAATTGCAAAACCATACATATCGTTTGAACGACATACGTATGACGAAAGTTTGTGGCGTAAAACATTTGCAAACAAGAGTACAGTAACGAACCAATGACGTTTAATTTCGTAATACATACATTGAAATTTTAATTAAGGTAAGATGAAGCTTTATCAGCTCCGTGTACTCTATTAATATCCTTTAGCTGAGACTTGCCGAAACGTTGATAGAGATTAAAAAAAATATTTTATATGCTACCTGTGACTGTCGCATCATATATCATACCTAATAGACCATACCTTTACCCCCATAGATCAAACCTATCTTTATATTTTTATGCATGCACCTGATGCTAGTTAACATATTTACCTCCGAGGGCCTTAATGTATCTCCATTTGTTAACTCCACTTACAAAACTGCTGCAGTCTCCTCTCTGATCCCTAAAATCGCAGTAAAAAAGATAACTCTCTTCTTGTCTGTATATAGGAGCTACATTATTGCTGTTCATTCCTAAATATGGGACAAGAAAAGTCACACGTGTAAAAAAGAAGAAAAATAACATAAAAGGTAAAGTATTGATCGTATTAAAACACTTTTCAGCACAATGCATATACTTCTGCGAGACAAATAATTAACCTGTTCGCCCACTTCGTCTCAAATACACCACTGCAGAAATTCTCCTTTCAGCGACATCGGTATAGGAATGCACCACTTTGGCTCGGCCAGTGTCGTGCTTCTACATGATTAAATAATCCTTTAAGCAGTAATACGACATGTGCAAATAAAATTGTGTAGGAAGGTGTACCATAATCGATGTATCATTGTCTATCGGTCTCGTTTTCATGAATTATGGGGGGGTCTTAGGCACTTCTGCTGTAGAGCATTTTGTACCAACCCCAAATCCAGATGAGATCGATAACGGCAGTACCTGCCAAGGGTGTTAATTTCAACCGCAAACTCCCAAAAGAGTTTCATTTCTACCTCATACAGGAGCCAACAGATGGCAGCACTACCGATAGTAAGCGGGGGGCTTCTTAATTTTTAACCAAATACAAAGCAGACCCCAAGGCTTAGTTCTGTATGGGAATTTGAGGGAAATTGCGACCACGACGTATTTAACGTGCTCCACTCGCCATTAGCGAACACAGTTGGTTGGTCCCAGGATCGAACTCAGGACCTTTCCGCTACGAGATCAACACCTCTCCGAGCTGGGCTACCTTGGTCCGACGTATCATTAGCGTGATTCATTTATCATTAAGAAAAATTAAGAAACAGGCGATCCTATACTTAAGTTCTATACATATTTTGACCGTTCATAATGCCTAATTGAAAATTGAACCTGTAAGAAGGAAAAGGAAATAATTTCAAAATTTGTCGACGACTTTAAACAGAGATAGCCATTTTTGGGTAGAACGTAAGACTCGTAATGGTATAATTGAGTGACAGAACTAAAATGTTCCTCCGTTTTCCTTGGTGTAGATATATGACATCGAAAGAGTCAATCAAAAGTCAAAAGGATAACTCCAGAAAATTTATCCCCATAAAACTGGGTTATTAACTAAGAAAATGGATTATATTTTATATTGGCAATAACGTTGGTATGAATGTTCCCTATCATTACCAATTTTAAAAATTTGAGTTCGATCGAAAATAAAAGTACAAAACATTTTTGTTTGTTTGTTTTGTAACACGTATTTACGTACATTATAGAATTAAAAAAAAACCTGTTCGGGTTTATGTACTTGGCCCGAAAAACCCACTTGCAAACGATGTCAAATGGACAACACAAAGGTGGTGCCCTCCGAGGGAATCTTTCTAAGGGGTCCTAGCCCATATTTACGGAACTTAAGTTTCGGAGAAAACCACGGCAAATTCCGAACGGCTAGGTTGGCGGATACGTCCTGGTTTTGAACCAGGTTGCGAAACAGTTTTTTGGTGTTTTCTCAAAACAGAGGTTGATGTTGGATTTGGAAGATTTATTTTAGGATTTGTCTGCTTGGTTCAAAAACGCCGTTTATAAATCCTTGTCGAATATAGTGGCCAACACAAAGACAGGTTTTACCAGCACAGAGAAAAAAAATTTAAGCAGTCACGGGATTGAATGGAAATCGAACCCACGACATACGCTTAGACAACAGAGGTTGATGAAGTTACTACTTTTTGCTTCTCACCGGTGCAGTTTGCAGATGCAATCCGTCAGTACGTTTGTGTAATCTATGCAAATACCCTAGTACTTAATTTATTTTTGAAAAATAGAGGTACTGAAGAACTTTGCGTATTGAAATTAATATCACTAATGGATAGTATGAGACGGATCCAGATTGTGTTGATCGTTATATATACTTGAAATATCGTACACTCTATTCCGATCCATCCGGGGGCAAGCGCCCTTAACTGCAATATTATTACATTATTTAAAATAAAATATCTGATAGTGATGATTTATTTCATGCACTTCTGAATGGTGTTCAAGCTTTGCTCTCACGAAAACAAAATAAAATAAAAATAAAATGAAATAAATTGCTCGATCCACCATTGCTACATTCACCTATTCTCCTTCGATAATTTAAGCATTCTAGTAATCATTTAATTTCATTTATTAAATTCCTCTAAAAAATTGTATGTTAAGTTTACGTGAAATTAATGCTGCTCCGCATACCACAGAATTCGCAAAATGTTATCCGGTGAATTATGAATATTGGTTTCCAGGTAAAGAAATACACATTTTAGTAGTTCAGGAAATTTGAAGCAGCTTCAGTTTTATATAATCAGATCCAGGCAAGAAAAGAAAAACAAGTATGTATGTAAAAAAAAAAAACTTACTGCAAAGTCCTTCGTAACTAGAACCTCTGCAAGAAGTTCCGCAACAGGAATTAATCGGACAAGCACTGCATGGTTTGCCAGGCTTGTAGACGGGTGAATTTATTATGTTTCCACTAAAAGAGGAGGAAAATTAAGAAATTAAATACAGTATCATCTACGCTCAAACAAATATTAAGGTGATTTTCCTTTCTATGATTCACGAGAGCTTCATTTGCAGTGAAAGCCGAAAGGAGCTCAGCTTCTGTACTTTGATTCTTTTTCAGTTAATTTTTGGATTGCATTTAAAGCTTTAATAGCTTTTACAACTGTTCCTATTAATATTAATTTTATTACATTGAATACATGTACAGTGGTTAGAAGGGGCGTAGCTAGGAAATTATTCCGGGGGGGGGGCAGTATCCCGATATTCCCCTTGTCTATGACCGTGGTGGATTGCCAAATTTGCTTGATTTGACAGTAAATTAGGTAAGCAATGTCGCAATTTACAATATAACAAATTTGATCTCGCATTTTTTGGTTACAAATTAAGCTTTATGTTTCGCATACAAAACGAATATTAGGGAGAGTGCAGTTTAGAGCCCCGGGCGCCATCTTGGCTTTTTCAACGCTTCGCCACAAGTCTTTTTACTTCCTTGTACGAAGTATAAGGAAGTAATGTGATCCCGAAAAATTTTGGGGGCCAAATTTCGACAAAAAAACCGATTTTGACTACCTCTAAATTTCATTTTAAAAATTTTTTCGATGCATCTCATCGTAGGCTAGCATGCACGATCCTATTAACGCGTCTGCAACTCATTTTGACCAGCGGCGAGTCTATTGTGGTCAGTTTTTCCATGCCGTCTGTACGTACGTACGTATGTATGTAACTCGCATATCTCAAAAACTATTGGTCGTAGAATGTTGAGATTTGATATTTAGGATTGTTCTATGATCTAGTTGTGCACCTCCCCTTTTGGTCGCAATCGAATGTATAGTTTATATACAGGACCGCACAAAACATTCGAAATACATTACGCTCTAAGGGCCGAAATTCATTAAACTCGCCTAACTTAAAAACTATTAGGCGTAGAATGTCGAAACTTCATATTTTGGATAGTTGTAACATCTTGTTGTGCACCTCCCCTATTGGTTCCATTCGACTGGATAGTTTATCTACAGGACCGCCCAAAACATTCGAAATGCATAACGCTCAATGGGCCGAAATTCATTAAACTCGCCTATCTCAAAAACTATTAGGCGTAGAATGTCGAAACTTCATATTTTGGGTAGTTGTAACATCTTGTTGTGCACCTCCCCTATTGGTTCCATTCGACTGGATAGTTTATCTACAGGACCGCCCAAAACATTCGAAATACATTACGCTCAATGGGCCGAAATTCATTAAACTCGCATATCTCAAAAACTATTAGGCGTAGAAAGTTGAAACTTTATATTTAGGATTGTTGTAACATCTAGTCGTGCACCTCCCCTTTCGGTTCCATTCGACTGGACAGTTTATCTACAGAACCGCCTAAAAGATTCGAAATACATTACGCTCTATGGGCCGACATTCATCAAAGCGTTTTTGAGAGGTTTTGGGCTATTTCAAACGACTCAGGAGTGATATATGCTGTAAAGAGTTAGAAAATGAATTTCTCCATTAAAAAAAGTGTCTTTATCATTTTCAGTTCTGCTACAGGAACACTCAAAAGATTTCCAATACATTACGGTCAATGGCAATTTTAGGGGCATTCATCCATTTCAAGCACAATACCGTCCTACCACATAAGTTAGGTAATGGTTCGACCACGGTCACGTGCCTCCCTCAAGAACTATGCCAAAAGTCGCCAAGCTTGGCGACTTTTGGTGTACGTGTGTGCATATTTAACTCTCAAATCTCAAAAACTATTATGAAATTTCATATGTAAGATTGTTGTAACATCTAGTTGTGCATCTCGATTTTTGGTTCCAATCTACTGGAGTTTCTTTACAGGACCACCAAAAAGAATTTCAGTACTTTAATGTCTATGGAAATCTTCAATATAATACAATTGTGGTCAGTCATTGTTTATTACATGCCCAAAATCTCGCCGTCTGTCCTCGACCTTGGCGAGTTTTGCCGAAATGTCGCCAAATTTGGCGATAGTCAGTCATTTGGTCCATGCCCAAAGTATCGCCAAATGTCGTCGACATTGTCGAGTTTCGCCGAAATATCGCCAAAAATTATTTCGTATTTTGTATAACTCTAAAACTTTAACCCGTAGAATTTTGAACTTTTGTATTTAGAACTATATTATAATATCTAACTGTTTTCAATATCTTTTTTGACAGCAATCGACTAGGAATTTATTTACAGGGTGAGCCAAATGACTTTAAATACATTAAGGTGTATGGATGCATTCAATTCATTGAAAGTCAGGAGTCAATGACTACTTTGGCTATCCCCAAAATCTCGCAAACTATCTCAAGTTTGTCGGCTTTTGGTGAAATATCGCCAAATAAAGTGTCAGAAGGAAATCTTTCAAATTGAACTCAACTTGGCGATATCGAAATATTTGGCTAGAAATCGCTATACCTTACTATTATTGATATTTTATCTCTTTCAAAGAAATAAGTTTAGAGGAAGTGCGTAAAAAACATTTTTGAATTAATAGACGTGCAAGGAAGTCATGTGTTGGACACATCAGATTTTTTAAGTTAGCGTAAGTAAAACTTTTTAAGTGCTCAATTTGAAGTAATTATTTTTAAATAAAATTTTTTTTAATCGCGTATTTTCAGTGTGTGTGGCTATATTCGTCATTTTATTATGTTCTAAAGGCTTTTTTTAAGGGGCCCAGCCCACTTTAAAGACGTTCTTTCAGCCTTAAAAAAAAAAAAAAATTGAATCTGACGCGCGTTTCACGGCGATTAATTTATGTAGAAATGTTGTGTATTTTGATTGCTGTCTTAATACTTAAGGTCAGCTGTTTGGAGTCGGTTCCATACTTTATTGTCTGCTTTTTGAGAACCTTCCGCAAATAAGGCTTATGTCAAGTTTTCTTTAGATAAAAACTTTTTAACAAAAAAATTAAACCGCCGAAACACTCAAAAGCAAAAAATAATAAACCTTTTCTTAATTAACCTTAATAACTAAGTTCTTAAACTAATGTAAGTATACCTAAGTAATTTTGAGTCGGTGCCAAACAACCAATGAACAAAGATTACTAAATTGCCTAAATCTCTATTATTAATAGGAGTAATTTATTGTTCACACACAGATTTTGAGTTGTGTATTACATAGACCTCTCTGCATTTCTGCGAAAGTTCGTTGATCGTGAGAGACGTGAGGAGAGCGCATTTTTTGGATTGTTAATGTTTATCGCCGGAGTTTTCACGTTGCAATGTCAATTTGATTTGGTTATTTCTTTAAATTTAAGGTAATTTAGTGATCTTTGTTCATTGGTTGTTTGGCACCGACTCAAAATTACTTAGATATACTTACATTAGTTTAAGAACTTAGTTATTAAGGTTAATTAAGAAAAGGTTTATTATTTTTTGCTTTTGAGTTTTTCGGCGGTTTAATTTTTTTGTTAAAAAGTTTTTATTTTATAATTTTTTGTGGCTATAAACGCAAATTAACAGCTTAGTGACGTCAAATTGGGCAAGCGAATTCTATACATTCATCTGTGTACGTCACACAGTAGCTAGAATTAAAAAATAACTATTACGCATGCTCGAAAATTCAAGAAATTTCGGATCTTTCAACAGTTCTGAAATTTCCAATTTGCAATATATGACGCATTATCATACCTCTAAAAAAAAAAACAAAAAAAAAAAAAAAAAAACGTCGCCAAGCGGTACACATTTCTTTATGGTTGCCAGTCAAAACTACCACCGGCAGGGTACTTCACTCCCGCTGAACATCACCCACGATGGCGCCAGAACCAACAGCAAATGAACATCAAAATGTAAACAGCACCGGATACGGAACATAGACCAGTTCTTTTTAGCTGTATGAATTTCGAAAAAAAAATTTACAAATTGAACTTCGGAAATTTTAATAACATTCAAATACTCTTTTGCGAAACGGCAAACAAAAAAAAATGTGTGCGTGGGATTTACACATTCGCATGCGTTAAGATGATTTATTCAAAATTAAAGCATCGACGCATATGTACGTAAATTCAGAACTACAAAAAATCTTAAAAGAATCGTTTTAACAAGCGAAAACAAAATGTACACATATGTGCTGTGTACAGTGAACGAAGATGTATAGGTGGTTTGATGTGCAATTTTAAACGGTGACGTAAAAACGTCGCCAATATCCCTTGCAATGGACGGTGGTTTTTGTGGCTATAAACGCAAATTAACAGCTTAGTGACGTCAAATTGAGCAAGCGAATTCTATACATTCATCTGTGTACGTCACACAGTAGCTAGAATTAAAAAATAACTATTACGCATGCTCGAAAATTCAAGAAATTTCGGATCTTTCAACAGTTCTGAAATTTCCAATTTGCAATATATGACGCATTATCATACCTCCAAAAAAAAAAAAAAAAAAAAAAAAAAAAAAAAAAAAAAAAAACGTCGCCAAGCGGTACACATTTCTTTATGGTTGCCAGTCAAAACTACCACCGGCAGGGTACTTCACTCCCGCTGAACATCACCCACGATGGCGCCAGAACCAACAGCAAATGAACATCAAAATGTAAACAGCACCGGATACGGAACATAGACCAGTTCTTTTTAGCTGTATGAATTTCGAAAAAAAAATTTACAAATTGAACTTCGGAAATTTTAATAACATTCAAATACTCTTTTGCGAAACGGCAAACAAAAAAAAATGTGTGCGTGGGATTTACACATTCGCATGCGTTAAGATGATTTATTCAAAATTAAAGCATCGACGCATATGTACGTAAATTCAGAACTACAAAAAATCTTAAAAGAATCGTTTTAACAAGCGAAAACAAAATGTACACATATGTGCTGTGTACAGTGAACGAAGATGTATAGGTGGTTTGATGTGCAATTTTAAACGGTGACGTAAAAACGTCGCCAATATCCCTTGCAATGGACGGTGGTTTTTGTGGCTATAAACGCAAATTAACAGCTTAGTGACGTCAAATTGAGCAAGCGAATTCTATACATTCATCTGTGTACGTCACACAGTAGCTAGAATTAAAAAATAACTATTACGCATGCTCGAAAATTCAAGAAATTTCGGATCTTTCAACAGTTCTGAAATTTCCAATTTGCAATATATGACGCATTATCATACCTCCAAAAAAAAAAAAAAAAAAAAAAAAAAAACGTCGCCAAGCGGTACACATTTCTTTATGGTTGCCAGTCAAAACTACCACCGGCAGGGTACTTCACTCCCGCTAAACATCACCCACGATGGCGCCAGAACCAACAGCAAATGAACATCAAAATGTAAACAGCACCGGATACGGAACATAGACCAGTTCTTTTTAGCTGTATGAATTTCGAAAAAAAAATTAACAAATTGAACTTCGGAAATTTTAATAACATTCAAATACTCTTTTGCGAAACGGCAAACAAAAAAAAAATGTGTGCGTGGGATTTACACATTCGCATGCGTTAAGATGATTTATTCAAAATTAAAGCATCGACGCATATGTACGTAAATTCAGAACTACAAAAAATCTTAAAAGAATCGTTTTAACAAGCGAAAACAAAATGTACACATATGTGCTGTGTACAGTGAACAAAGATGTATAGGTGGTTTGATGTGCAATTTTAAACGGTGACGTAAAAACGTCGCCAATATCCCTTGCAATCGGCACGGTGGTTTTTGTGGCTATAAACGGCAAATTAACCAGCTTAGTGACGTCAAATTGAGCGAGCGAATTCTATACATTCATCTGTGTACGTCACACAGTAACTAGAATTAAAAAATAACTATTACGCATGCTCGAAAATTCAAGAAATTTCGGATCTTTCAGCAGTTCTGAAATTTCCAATTTGCAATATTTGACGCATTATCATACCTCCAAAAAAAAAAAAAAAAAACGTCGCCAAGCGGTACACATTTCTTTATGGTTGCCAGTCAAAACTACCACCAGCAGGGTATTTCACTCCCGCTGAACATCGCCCACGATGGCGCCAGAACCAACACTAAATGAACATCAAAATGTAAACAGCATCGGATACGGAACATAGACGAGTTCTTTTTAGCTGTATGAATTTCGAAAAAAAAATTAACAAATTGAACTTCGGAAATTTTAATAACATTCAAATACTCTTTTGCGAAACGGCAAACAAAAACAAAATGTGTGCGTGGGATTTACACATTCGCATGCGTTAACATGATTTATTCAAAATTAAAGCATCGACGCATATGTACGTAAATTCAGAACTACAAAAAATCTTAAAAGAATCGTTTTAACAAGCGAAAACAAAATGTACACCTATGTGCTGTGTACTGTGAACGAAGATGCATAGGTGGTTTGATGTGCAGTTTTAAACGGTGACGTAAAAACGTCGCCAATATCCCTTGCAATGGACGATATCGATACGATGCAATTTCAATCACGTGTTGGTGGAAAATACAAATTTGAACTCATCAGATTGAAACATCGAGTGTCAACTGAAACTACATTTTAAGTTGATGGGTTGGAGGTTACGTGTTGGCTGAAAAATGACGTCAAACGGACACCGTCCATTTAAAAAAAATCAACTCTTCTGGTAATAGCATCTAACAAATATCGATTCAAGAGCTTATATGCCTCGTTAGAGCTTCTATTTTATTTTATGAAAACTATAAAATTTAAGGAATATTGAATTTTCACGAGGAAAAGGAAAAAGATCACTAAACGAGCTGGCATTTAAAAAATAAAAAATAGCTATTTAAAAGTCATATTTTATGCGTGCTCATACATTACAATCAGTGAGTGAAAAATCAATCTTCCCTTGTTTTCCTACCCTTAGGGTTGGAATTTTTTTCCAAATCTATATGGGACCCACTTCGGGGTATACTCTTTCCAATAAAAAAAGAATTATCAAAATCGGATTACTCTGTAAAAAGTTATGCGTGGTCATACATAAAAAAAAAATACATACGCGTCGACTTGAGAACCTCCTCCGTTTTTCGTCAGTTAATAAAAAGGAATAGGTTTCTTGATATGGAGTCACGTTACAAAATGAAATTAACAAACAAGGAACCAAATTATGATCTATTGTCTCAACATATAATTTCATCCTTCTCCATGATTATTATGAATTCTAATGTTGTTTTTAATGCAATTTTTCTTTATATTTTATTTTTCATTATTTATTTTGTTTAGGTATTAAACAGAAATCTCTCTTTTTATTGTTAAAGAAGTCATTCGATAAATGCCTCTTTTTTAAGAAGGTATTTCTAAGTGTTACGGGATTATAAAAGTCACCACAAATGTTGCAGTCACCGCAAAGTACACAAATCTTTGCGGAAACAGTGCTCTAAAAGTACTAACATGTAAATCGCGTCTAACCACATAGCATTGTATCTACTAATAAATAGCACCAAAAAGCAAGTTGTTAATATATACCTGGGTCCGTAATTACATACATAGAACTGTCTATAGCCCTCTTCTTTTCTAAAAGCAACATAGCCACAACCTATCCGCCACGTTTTAGCCCAAACCATCTGAAAAATAAAGTATAGTTATAGGTTAATTATTAAATAAAAACACTACTGCTGCCTGACTAAAGTCTGCTGTACAGGGTATCTCAAAAATATCCCGATAAACTTTTAAAGGACGCTGCCCAGGTGGTGCAGTGGCTTGGCTAATGAAACATTCTATTACATATTGGATCCGAGTTCAATTCTGGGCTTGGACTCAGGTGTTAACTGGTCCGTCCCTTCATTGGAAGGGATGGGGGGAACTCCGCCGCTGCCCCCCCCCGCTTACTAAAATGATCAAAATTCCCGGCTTTAGTAGCGGTGAATGCCTGTTAGGAAAGGGCCGGCCCTTGTTAGAATTTTTTTTAAAGAAGGTAGGACATATGAGGGGTTACAACCATAGTGGATCAAGTCCATGTTTTTTTTTAAAATGCAGATATTCCATTTTGGAGTAACCTAAAAACATGTTGAATTCATTCAACATTGAACCTGTTGAATGAAGGAGAATCACTACTGACTCGACTTAGCAACGATGAGCGTGTGTATAGGTTAAAGGAAAGAAGACATTGAAGTACACTAGTAAGGAAAAATTACAAAAATGACGATTACTCAAAAAGTTACATATATAATTTAATAAAACTCACAGTGTATAACAGTTAGTAAGCTATAAAATAACATGAAAAGAAATTACCAGACACTTGTGGTATTATAGAAATTAGCATTTGTTTGAAATCAACAAATTGGATGTGTCAGTTTGGTATAGGAAAAGTACCTTCAATAAGGAACATGACCCACCCCCCTTAGAAGCAATACAGCACCAATAGTGGTGTGTGATGCTGTCAATTATGCGGTCTATGAGTTCTGTTGGAAAAGAGAGCCATTGCTCTTGCGAGGCAGTTGCAAGCGTGGCAAGGGTCGCAGGAGGAAGATTGAGAGTAGCTATCCGTAGAATCCCGTCAAAGCATCCCAGATATGCTCGATAGGATTCAGGTCCGATGATCGAACTCGCCACTTCATGCGCCTGAATTGTTTGCTGCTGAAGATAATCTTCCATGATGGGAGTCCTGTGCGGTTAAGCATTGTCGTCCTGAAGCAGGAAATCGTCGCCTATTGCCCCGGCATATGGGCGCACATAAGCATCAAGGGTGTCATCTCTATATGTCTGAGCTCTGACGATTCCACGTGGAAAGACATGGAGGCATGTGTGGCCACCCAAAGAGATCCCACCCCAAACATAGACACTACCTCCTGCGTATGCATATCTTTCACGCATATTTGATGGATGATAACGGGTTCCAGGATCTCTCCAAATCAAGCAAAGCCTACTATCGCTTTGGAGGCTAAACCTGAATTCATCCGTTAACAGAACAGCCCTCCATTGATCAGCAGTTCAGTGGACATGTTGATGAACCCACCTCAAACGTTCCCTTCTGTGGCGTGGCGAGAGGGGCACGAAATGGCTGGTCGCCTCGCATACAGACCACCTTCGTGAAGCCTTATACGCACGGTTGAAGTAGCCTTTCAACCTTCCGGTGGCTACAGCAAGGCAGGATCTAAGTTGAGCCGGAGTTGCGGCTCTATTCCTTCGTGCACATAACGACAAAAATCTGTCATTGGCGCTGGTCGCAACAGCTGGCCATCCTTGGCTGAACCTCCTGGATGCCGAATCTGTCGTTAGAAATTGTTGCCAAAGACGAACTGACATTTAGCCATCTGGCCACTTGTGTCTGACTTTGTCCTGCCTCTAGTCTTCCAATAGCTGTCCATCGCTGTACTTCTGGCAAATGATGCTTCTGGCAGATGAGGTCATTGCTACTAACTCCCTATCCCCGATTTCTTACCTTACAGCAAAAGTTGCAGACTTGATTTCAAAGATGCAGTTTTATGCTTATAGTAATTAATTTATTCTGGTTGTAGCGCGAGTAATTTGCATATTGCAGCCTTACTCCGTAACATTTATTTAACAACTTGGTCAAATTTCATACAAATAGGCTTAATTTTGAGCGAGTTATCGCTATTTTTGTGATTTTTCCTTAATATTTGTAAACAAATGTACTTATTTCAGCCATTTAGAACCACCCAAACGAAGGAGAGTTCTTTGTTTTGTCACTGTAAAAGAGTGATACCTTTTACATACACTAATTTCACTGAAGATGACTCGCTTAATTTTTACTAATATATTACTAAATTTTGTTTGAAATATAAGAACGTTTCTGAAATGTAACTCAAACAACGACTGCTCATAGACAATGTATCGGGAGACTTTTGAGTTTCCCTGTAAAAAAATAAATAAATAATAATAATTAAAAAAAATATTAGTAGTGTTGTACCTACTAATTTCAGTAGGGTACATGGTGTAGTCCATAGCAAATCGATAACTTACTTGGGTGAAATGTCCGTACTCTTTCCCTGGAACAAACTCTACCGAGTTTATGTACTTGGTATCGAAAATAGAAACTTCATCGTAAAACATTTTGATAACGAAAGCCCAATCAGGAACACTGACAATCTGGACAGGGCAAGAACCAGTGCATGTGAAATCTCTGTATGCAATGTTTTGTCCAACATCGAAGTTCTCTAGGAATATAAAAACATTTCACTTATATTAAAATAATTTTTAAAAAATGATCGAATCTGACTTGAATGATACATGCTTCAACATGCATGATTAAATATACAAATTTCGTCCCTTCAAAACGTCTCTCAAGCTGTCACATAAGCTTCGAAAAAAGTTCCCGATAGTGCAGTAGGTAGCTCGTCAGTTTCATAAGTTTTGAAAAAAAAACTATCCCTTCTCAAAAAAAAAAAAAAAAAAAAAAAAATATTTTTTGATCCGCCAGCATAAAATTTTATAAACTTGCACTTCATGTAAATCCAAGTAATCAGAAAAGTATCTTGGTGTCCAAAATTTACACCAAGGTTAGAAACAAAAAAACACTGTAAAAAAACAAGATTTTTTTACAAAAAACTGTTTTAATTTATGGGAATTCGGTATACGAATACTTCATCCTTTAAAAAAAAAGAACTAAATCCGCTCCGAAAGAGCTAAAATAGATCCGAAGGACTGAGACAAACTTGTCCCGATTTTAAATGCTTCAGAGTTATTTTAGTTCCTTCGGAGCAAATTTAGTTCTTTTTTTTAAAGTGTGTTCATGATGTAAGGCAGAAAGTGGTAACAAAAATATTTGCACAGGCGTTTAACCGCTTCGCTCCTGAAGCCCGCAGATATGGACACTCAGGTTTCCACTGTTAAACGATCGTATAAGAATTTTTGTACTCTGGACTGGCGTACACATGCGTGGATGCTTTAATTTTAAATGAAATCATTTTAACTCAAGTGGATGTGTAATTCTGCACACTGATGCATGATTTTTTTTCCGTTATTTTATTTCCCGTTACACGAAAAAGTACTTGAATGTTATTAAAATTTCCGAAGTTGACTTTTTGAATTATATTTATTATTATTTTTTTTTAATTCACGTTGCTGAAAAGTACTTGTAGGACATTACTCATCTGTAAAAGTTTCCAGGCAGTCTCCATTTATGGTTGGTAACAACTCTTTACTTACTGAAACAGAGATTGGGAATTAGGCTTTTATTGGAAAAATTATTTGAGAACACGTTTTCTACATGTCTTTTTAAACGCGCGGTGTACTCGCCGTGAGGACACAAAACTCTGACATTTAGACGAAAAATAAATTTCATTTCCATAAAAATACTTGAGGGTGACCTAGCTAATTGAGAATCCTTCACTTTTTAGCACATCATTTCCCCTTAAAAATTGTCGATTGTTTGTAAAAATTGTCAGAATAATTTTTAGCAGCACTAGCATCGGTTAAAAACTGGAGAATACGATGGAAATGCATTGATATAGAAGAACAATTGGATAGACTGCCCAATGCTGAAAAAGGGCAACCGTTGCCATGGCTCGATTTAACTACCAGCAATATGGCTGTCGATCGACTCGTTCGTGGCCATTCACAAACTGGCTGTGCGCGCACAGCCGCTGTGTCAAAAATAGTCCCTAGATCTGTGCCACTCGGTGAACGATTCGATCGACGGCCATCTTGCTGGTAGTTACATCGAGTGATTTCAATGGCTGCCCTTTTTTCAGCATTGGGAAATAGCTGCACTACACAGGGTTAAGTGTAATGGGTTATTTACAAACAACTATGTGATTTTTCTTTGCTCTGAGATGTGTGATTTATGTCCTGTCTGAAAGAGGTTAATGTAGGCTGATACGCAAATGTGCGAGCAACATTAGCCAGCAAAGGATAAGTCATAACACTTTATTGCTTCGTCCAATAAGATCTGTGGCCACTTCATAGTGGCATACGAGCTTTCATACTATAAATGAGACTGTTGATTGGGATGATTGTGACAGTTAATTCCGATTCTTCCAAAAGCGCCGATTTTAACGCCTGGAAGGTCCTTGGAGAAGGTTGTCAACATCCAATGGCTCTTCTTAGAGCATTCGAAAAGTGCTCCATGAAATTGAGATCGGGAGACCTCGCTGTCCACACCGTACAGTGAATATCCTCCTCTTCCAGATAACCGTCGACTTTGTAACGTTACTTTTGGGCACCAGAGTAATAATTATAAAAATCTGTGTCGTACATATATCCCACCTTACTAACTCTTCTTACAAGTAATCAGATAACTAATAACTATAAAACCTGTATTGTATTCCAGCTTACCGACTCTTCTACAGTCAAAGCAGTCATGAGCGTAGATGCAGTTTTCTGCTCTTCTCTGCGCTACAGCTGCAAGTTCCCAGTCCCAAACCTGTAAAATAAAGAATGACATATATTGATTAGAGATGTTCATTAAATCTGTCAGTCAAATCTTCAAAAATTTCAGTCTTAATAAAAACACTAAAAAAACGAATGTTTAAAGGTATAGAATTACTTTAAAACTTTGTAAAATAACAGACCTAAATAAAAGATACAGCAGTATGATTGTTTCGAAGGATGGTAGAGTTTTTTAAAAACTGAAGAAAGGCGGACCTTTGCAACTACCCGAAACCATCGTACTGAGGTGTCTTTTTCTTATATGTGTTATTTTACAAAGTTTTTAAGTAATTTTATTCACAATCTTTATTGCGCGTTTAACTATATAGTAGCCTGTTGACTCTCTTATACACGATGGCAAAGATTTCCTTTCTGAGTCAACCGTGGTGCTTATGCGAAGTATTCCATGCCCCCCCCCCCCCAGCAAGACCCATGCCGGCAAGCAACAAACGGCACAGAAATGGAATTCCTGCCGTCATAATCCAACTTTGTCACAATTTTTGATTTGGTGTCATTCTACTGTCCACTTTGTTCGACGAAGATATATTTGGGTTCTTGAAACGAAGCAAGCAAATACGAAAATAAATATTCCAAATACAACAACAACTAATTTGAAATTAAATATAATACATTATTTTGACATTTTGAACAATATAATTTGAAGTTATTTATTTTCAGCGGAAAAAAGATTAACGGCCTTTTTCACCAACTGGGTACCAGCATGAGAATCAAATAGCACGAGTTACAGGATTAACGCGCGGATTAACCGCAAATGGTATTCTCCAAAATATTCACACCTTGGTTAGTTTAATCCATAAACTGACACAGTCTTTTCGTAAGATTGTTTATGACTGGTCAGATTAGAGTCTTTCTTTTGGCAACACGAAGAAATCCAATCTCATGGACAGTTAATTTCTGGCGTTGGTTGTTTACATTTTTCCACACGTGCAAGCATGTAGCATTTTCAATTTTACAGCTTTCCAGATTTAGTTCATTACTAGCTGAAGTACCCGTCCTCGACGGGTTAGTGAATGCAAATTTCCAAAAAACAAGAACTTTCGTCAGCATTGTAGGAGTACACAGAATGAATGTAGTATGTTGCCAAAGTAAAGAAAGCGAAGTTATAATTTTCATGTATTGTTAAAATATTACAGGTTAGAGAGTAACTAAGTAATATCATTTCATTCGCTTTAGTCGTAATTATGTGATGCGCCAACGAATATTTACGCATATTGAAATAATTTTAGCAAAATCTCAAAATTTAATCAACATTTTTGAAAAATTTGAAGCCTAGAATTTAAGTTGAGTGACAACCTATCATGTCACCCAAATTCGTTTCATTCCCTGCAGTCTTTATTTCGTGATGCTGGAACAAATTTTCAGCATTTTAAAACGATTTTCGAAAAATCTCAAAATGTAAGCAAAATATTTTTAAAATTCAACGCCTATAAATTAAGATTAGCAACTACCTATCATATCACTCAATTTCGTATCATTCGTATTAGTCGTTATTACGCGAAGTTTGAAGAAATCATCATTGAACGTATTTTGAGAGAATTTTCACAAAATCTCAAAATCTATGGAGTCCATAAAAATGGGGAAACTAAAGGAGTCCATAAAAATGTTTTAAAAATTGGACTCCTTTAGTTTATGTTGAGCAACCATCTATCGTGTGATCAAATTTCATATCATTCGCTTTAGTCGCTATTACGTAATGCGGGAACAAAGATCCACTCAGTTTTAAACGATTTTCACAAAATCTCGAAATCTGATCGATTTTTTTTTAATTAGATGCTTATAGTTTAAGGTGAGTGACCACCTATCATTTCACCAAATATTATTTTTTCACCTTTGCAGTTATTACATGATGTGCGAACACAAATTTACGCAGTTTGAAATGATTTTCGCAAAATTTCAAAATCTAATCAAGATTTTTTAAAAATTCGACGACAATGTTTTAAGTTGAGGGACCACCTATCATGACACCCAATTTCATATCATTCGCTTCAGTCGTTTTTACGTGATGCTTGAACACAAATTTACGCAGTTTGAAAGGATTTTCGCAAAATCTCAAAATCCAATCAAGATTTTTAAAAAAATGGACGCCTATGTTTTAAGTTGAGTGACGACCTATCATGTCACTCAATTTGATATCATTCGCTTCAGTCGTTTTTACGTGATGCTTGAACACAAATTTACGCAGTCTGAAAGCATTTTCGCAAAATCTCAAAATCCAATCAAAATTTTTAAAAAATTGAACGCCTATGGTTTAAGTTGAGTGACCACCTATCATGACACCCAATTTCATATCATTCGCTTCAGTCGTTTTTGCGTGATGCTTGAACACAAATTTACGCAGTTTGAAACGATTTTCGCAAAATCTGTAAATCTAATCAAGATTTTTTAAAAATTCGACGCCTATGTTTTAAGTTGAGTGACCACCTATCATGACACCAAATTTCATATCATTCGCTTCAGTCGCTTTTACGTGATGCTTAAACAAAAAAAGCGTCACGGACAGAATGACAGAATGACAGACAGACAAACTTTTTTTGAGGGTCGCATCGGATTCCCGGGTGCTTGAAACGGATAGAAATCGCAAAATTTTTGAATTTCAAGAAATGTACAGACAAAAGTCTAATTTTATTTATATAGATGTTCATTTAAATAAAATATATAAGATATTTATTAGTTATATATTTTCTACCTTGATCGACTTAAAGATATTTTTTATTACATAAAAAACATGAATCAAAATTAAATTTTGCAATCTAAACATCTTTTTAGACATACATTTCCAGAGAATATTATTCTGCTGTTCGCAAAGTTGGAATGTTCGCCGAGTTATACTTTGCTTACAAACACAACGAGCATGTATATTTGTTAATGATGCAAATATGTCTTTCGAGATATTCCAAATTTTTCAGATCTTCAAAGTCGCTGGTCGCCATGTTTAATACAAAGCGATTACAATAAATAAATATGGCGGAACTACGACTTCACTGAGTCCATGTCTGCATTTCACGGAACACGTTAGCACATTTTTGGATGTTAATCCCCCGAATTCGGCGGATCAGATTTTGCGTGCTAGATCAGTCTCAGATCTGGCGTTAATCCTAGCGTTGAACGTGGTGAATACCATTTTTCAACTAACTCTTGATGTAGCCCGTGCTGGCATGCTAGCACGCGCGTCAAACGTTTCATGAATAAGGCCATAAATATATTGAGTATGCAGACAGTTTATCAAATGCATATTTACAGTGTCCGTTGTAATTGCCGCCGCAACGGGCTTTTATCTTCTAGTAATGATGATGTTAGTGAATATGACGACTCCTCTACTCACCATTTGTAACATATCTGCTGCAGGAGGCATACCGCCAGCGTGTTTTTCTTTCCCAGTCGCCACCCGACTCCTGTCGTAATTATGGATGTTCAAAATCTGACTTCTCTCGTGTTCTGTCACTCCCGAGTGGAAAATGGCGCAAGAAGGATTCTTTGGCTTGCAGTAGGAATGTTCCTTGCTGTAACGCAAATAGTTCGCTGGGCACTGCTGGCACAGGCAGAAGGAGATGAAGGAGAGGGCGAGAAAAGCGAAAAGTGAGTGGTTCATTTTTGGAGAAATCTATTCGGAAAGAGAATGCATGTGTGAATGGTCAATCGAACTTACATTATTCTTGATGGCAATCTTTTGGCAATCTTTTTCGATGAATGGCAATCGATTGGCAAATCTTTTCCAATGAATGGCAATCGAATTGTGAAAATCGATGTGAATCAATCGATTGTGCAATCAATGTGTGGGCAATCAAAGTGTGGCAAATCAAAGTGTGGCACACTTGAACTTCAATGGCAATCTTTTTCACATGCGCAACACTGAAAAAATGCAGCCTTTGCCATCGCTTGATTTACCTGCTAGCAACATGGCGGGCGATCGAATATCCAATCGCGTACCACAGAGCTAAAAAAATATAATTCAGACACAGACTGGCTACGTGGCCGCACAGCCAGCTGTGTCCAAAAAATTTTCATTATCTGTGTGGAAACGGGACTGGCGATTCGATTATCGCGATGCTTTTGTATGGAGAAAACTGCCTCTAGCAAATCAAGGTTTTAGAACGGATTTTTGAAAGTTTTCCAATCATTTTCCCCCTCCCCTTATGCATCTAATGTTATTTCTGCTCAAAATTTCTCTAATGCAGTTAAAAGAACATTAATTCCATTACAATAAAACATTTCTCTAATGCAGCTAGAACACAATTTCCAATACAATGAATGCTCTTCTAACTGCATTAGAAAAATTTTGCTTTGTAATAGCATTGGATAGATTTTCCAGAATGAAGTGGGGACAGGAAAAGAGTGGTTGAAAAATATTCAATAGTTCGTCCTAAAACATTGAATTTGTAAAGGCGATTTTCTTCATAGAATAGCATTTGCGGTGATCGTTTCTTAGGAGTATCTTGGGTGTGGCAAACAGTGCGCAAAAGACCGTCACTCCAGATGTAACAAAAGAAGCACTTTTTATCCAAAGAGAAAAAAAATATATCATTATATTTTTCCTTTTAATATGTTTATATTAAAAAAAAAGTTCAAGAGGAAGGCAAGTCCTTGCATAACGAACCCATATGACGAAAACGAAACATAACAGGCCGATGTAATGAAATTTCTAAAAAATCAGTTATCACTTGAACCAGCAGTTCCCAACCGATGTGGCGTGCACCCTTGGGGGAGGCGCAGAGCGTTTGCAGGGAGGGGGGGAAGAAAACAGACAAAGAGTAAGTGTGATAATGCATATTTTAAAAAATCATTCTATTTATTTTTATTTTTACTCCAAAACATGTGTTTTCGCTTAAAATATTTATTCAAAATTACTGATATTGTTACGAATTTTTGGGGCAACCCTCTGTTCTGGGGCTTTAAATAGTTTAAAATTCGTATTCTACATGTCAAATAGTTAATTTTTGCTCTGTGTTGTATCAAAATCGGTCAACTAGAACGCGAGATACGGAGTTTTGGTTTTCCTATTGGTTTGTATACCATTTTCTAGAAATCTCGAGAAATATTGGTCCTAGGCCTTCGGTAACCTCACTTTTGGGAACTTATTTTTGGTGCTAATTTTGGCTATATTTCGCCAAAAGTCGCCAAACGTGGCGACATTTCGATCATTTGGCGCAATTTCCCCTATGGGGCTTGTAAAGTTGGTTTTTCTGCATTGAAATCACATAATAGCCTAATGATTCAGCTGTACTCCTATGACATAATGAAAATTCGCGCTTTAAGGGGAACCTTCGGGAAATTTCCAGTAGCTTCTGCGACATCTATAAAAAGGGAGCTGATTGCCCAGTTCAGTCTCAGTCGTGTTTCTGGTTGATCAGAGGGCAGATTTCCGTGAAGCTTTGTATTGACGCTATAGAAGCGGTATTTTCGCTTGCCTTTTTGAAGCTTTGTTTTTAAGTGCTGTGTGTAAGTTCTTTATTGCTGAGACTTGAGGGACTGTTTGCGATATCCCTCGAATATTTCCACTGAATTTATACCTGCGGAAGTGTTTTATTTTGTGTGCGAAATACAACATTTGTGAAAGCTTCTGTACTTAGCGAACTGTTATAAGCACGTTACTGTCTGATAGTGCTTGTGTATTTTGTACAGCTGAGCTCATTGTTCCATGAAGTTCTAGAAGCAATAAAGCTCGTGTTCCATCCTGACTAGTGGACTCTTTACTAGAACTTTCTACACCTACTGGGCTTTAGAACGACGAACCCAGGAAACAAAGCAGAGTACTTCTGCAGAAATATTATTTCGTAGAAAAAGCGACTAAATGTTCATTTTTGAAGAATAGAAACTGTATGTAAGCTGGGGAATGGGAAAGGGTGGCGCGATCGTAAGTTATCCTTTGTTGAGGAGCACAAAGGTTGGGAACCGCTGACGTAAACAAAGTAGTAGGTAAGTATTAACAGAGACCATTCTGGGGTTGTTAAAAATACATCTTCAGAGGTGTGTAAGTGTCATAACTAACTCACACATAAATAATGCAGACCTGGAAACAGAATTTATGTGCAGTGCCTGATTACTGCACAGGACAACTGGGCCTCGGCTTATAGACCCCAAATTTTAGGGGCTCCAAAATGATTAAGACAGTTTAATTCTTAAAAGATCTAGTATAAAAAACATCAATGACAATAAATTTAATAGCTGCACTTTTGAATTTTTGGGGCATATTTTTCAATAAAGGTGGGGGGGGGGGGGGGAGTGAGAGAGAAAATGACATAGCCATTAATATATATAAAAAAACTCGGCTGTTCGAGCCTCGTCAGGGGGAGACCCCCCCTGAACCCCTCCTAATTTTTTAGTTTCAATTATTGCCATATTAAAACGATATTAACTGACTATGCCATTTTATCTCTTTCGTGTATTTAACTTTGTAACCCTATGCTGAAATTTTTATGATTGTAACCTATTTATAGAAAAATACGTGTGATGCATATTCTACAGCTTACGAAATATTGTAACAATAGATTAAAGCTATTGTGAACTAATAGTATTTAAATATATGTAAAATTATGTCGCATACTTTTATGTCGCATTTTTGGGACAATTTTCAATAAAGGGGGCGAGAGATAAAATGACATTAATATATATATACATAGTACCTATTTTCAGGCTGCAAGGTGTCCCAAAAAGGGTGTTAACGGGCTTTTATTCTTTAGCTATAACAGATGAGTGTGCAGTGTCAGTTGAAAGAATGCTCAAAATAAGGTCGGAAATAAGACTAAGAAAAATTCCTCTCGTTAATTTTCAAAAAATTACACTTTTCAAATTTGTATACGACCCCCATATACAAAAAAATTGCCAGTTAATAAAATGTGCCCATACACTAATGAGGTGATGTACCAAATTTGAGCCTTTCATCATACGAAGTCGCAGACATATCTTTAAAGAAAGATTATCGGTTACTATACATGATTTTGTATGTAAAAGTTTATTCCTAGAGTGGAAAAAAAGATTTTGTTTCGTAATTTCTGTACACCTAAAATGCGATCATTCGTCGTCATTTTTTTCCCTTTGAGTGCCATTGAAAAGTGGTTCAAGTCAGCGTTATATTTATCTTCATATTTCTGACCCTTTTTCAGATACAGTTCTCAAATTTTATATGTCCTCTCTTTAGTGTATGGGACACATTTTACTAATTGGGAACTGTTGTGTACAGGGGTCGTATAAAAATTTAAAAAGTGTAACTTTTTGTAAATTTCCGACCTTATTTTGAACAATTTTTCAACTTACACTGCCCACCTATCTCTAATAGATAAAGAATTAAAGCCCATTACCAACTTTTTGGGACACCCTGTATATACCATGGATAAGAATCCAAAAAGATGAAAAACAGGATAAAATTTAATGGCGTACCAAACAATTTTACCGCTAAACTTCAATCACAAAACAAATTTACTTTTATCCCGAAGGAAATAATACCTAGAAGCATTCGTGTATAAATAAATTTTCAACAATCAAATTTAGATTCAGAACATTCGATAAAAGAAAACAAGATATCACCATTCAAAAAGATGAAATTTCATTAAAAGGTCATAATCTAACCATAATCATTGTCCAAGGTCAAGAAAAATCATAAATCCCCTGTCTAACTTTCAGACTATTATTTTGAAATAAAAATAAAATATAAAGACTGGTTTTCAAAATAATTAATTTTAAGGTTTAATCTTTTTTTATTTCCTTTCTAAAAAAAAAAAAAAGTCTTGATCAGAAATAAAAGGAAAATCATAAACGCATGTCATTTTCTCTATGCCGCGCACACTCACTTTAAAAATAAGCATTCAAAGGATTAGAACAAAAGAATGAAAAAAAATTCTTGTGTAAATGGGAAATGAATAATTCTTTTATAAATGTCTAAATATTTTTCCAGGTAAAATTTAAGAATCGTCTCGGTCTCACAGTATATCGAGGTACAAGTATGGAACCTAGACAGGAAGATTGTGCTTAGTGTTCCTATACCTTAGCTGCAAACTTCTAGAAAATAAAATGGGAACATAATTCGCAAGATTAAATTTTTAAGAACTAAGTGAAAAAAAAGAATGTAAATAAAAAAAAAGCATCAGAGTAAAATGAAGTACAGATTCTCCTAATTTAAAAAATTGCAGGGCAAAATGTAACACAAACCAACCATACTATGGGGAAAAAATATTTTTCTATTAAAATGAACTAAAGCAAATGTTTTAATTTAAAAGTAGAATATTCAAAACTGCATTTTTTAAAACAAACATTAAAATAAAAGCAAATGTTTTTCTTCTTCATTTCATTTAGGGAAAAACTGTCCTTTTTAAAATGCATTTTTCAGGGGAGAATGATACAGCTAAGAGATTAAAACACCTAAATGTACTTACCAAAAAATTTATTGCAGTATTTTCGAATTTTCCTTCGAGTAAGAGAGCGCTTGTAAAAGAAACGCGCGTTTTTATCAACTTTTAATTTATTAGAATTCTAAACACCACCGTACGTAACTCTCACATCCCGTACGCAAACACGTAAATCGTGACAGCGTAGTTGGGGGCGGGTGGTCAGCAATTCTGAAACAAAGGGAGGGTTTTTTGAACACCCATTATTCCTAAGGCGACGTCTTCAACCAAGAACACAATGAGAGAAGGCTCGAATCGGAAGCGGATGTCTCTGTTTTAATGGAGTTGTGGTGTTTCTGCGCTACTGTGAAACGCTAAAAGCCATAAATTTCATATTTATTTATCCGGCTTTGTTAATTTTTACAGCTTCGGTAAGCATAAAATAACGCATTTACTTTAAGTTACCGGGGGGGAAAAACCATTATGTAATGGTTTTCACGGATTCGTATTATTACTTTCCGAACATGTACCATGTAAGGAAAGTATTGTAATCATGAAAAAATTCGACTTCGAGATTTTGGTGTATTTACACGTTTTGGGGTCTTCTGAATTGATTGATGCTATTTTTATGAGATGTATGTATGTATGTGTGTGTGTGTGTGTGTGTGTGTGTGTGTGTGAGTGAACACGATAGCTCCTAAACGGGGCATTCGATTGAGCTCAAATTGGGTACATATGTTATAAACCACCGTCGCAAGACCGGTATTGATTTTGGTGTGTATAGAACTTATAGTTTTTCTACAGGGATACGCGAAGATTTCTTTTACATTATGGCCTATGGGGGGTATTCTTGAAAGTGCGCTAGCGTTTTAAACGATACATTCGATTGAGCTCAAATTGGGTATATATGCTATAAACCACCATCGTAAGGCCGGTATTGATTTTGATGTGTATAGGACTTATAGTTTTTCTACAGGGCTACGACAAAGATTTCTTTTACATTATAGCATATGGGGAGAAATTCTTGAAAGTGCGCTAGCGTTTAAACGGCACATTCGATTGAGCT